>JAWDEX010000006.1:6869718-6889415 GCA_035221805.1 Trichilia hirta | reverse complement strand
TGCGGAGAACAAGAGAGTGGATGACAACTTTACAGCCAACAGAGAAGCACCTGCACCACCCGTAGCCGCGACACCAGACATGGTTGCAGCGGCGAGAGTCATCATGTTGATAGAGTTCAGAAGAAGTGTGTTCCAGTTGTTGCGCTGCTCACCGATATTTTTGTGCATCTCCACTCTATCTGCAATAGCCTCTAAAATCGCATGAAGTTGCGCTGAAATAGAGATGTTGACATTATTCTCTTCTGGTGTTATTTTTCTAGGAACAACCTTTTCTACTGGGATTGAGTTCGTGAATCCATCAACTCTTATCTTCAGGTCCTCCACCAAGCCTTGGTTTGGTGTTTTAAGTGGCGAGAAACGAATAATCGGAAGTTTTGGGACAGATATAGCAGCACTGATTCTATTGCAAGAAGAAGAAGCATTGAACAAGAGATTTGAAACTTGTGAGGAAGCCATGAATCTGTTTCTCTGATTTCTGTTGCGTTCTTTGTACGTGGTTTTGAATGCTGCGAGTTGAGAATGAAAACTTAATGACCCGATGACTCTTATTTATAGGCATTATAGCCAGCAATGCCAATATTTGAAGAAGAAGAGGTCATAGTTTGATAGTATTGACCGGGTAACGCTGACGGTCTAACTAAGCCCATTAAAATTCGTTGACCCATTCCGTATTCCATATTCATAAATTTTGTTTTATTACGAGTCAAGAATCTTTCCCATACCTTTGGTCTTTGGTCTCAATTCAGAAATGTGACATGATTAACTATTTACTGTTTTGAAACTTGATTCGGTTTTCTTGAATGGGTCACTGGTCAGTTGTGTATGCCTTTGTCTTAATTAAAAACGAAAGCCGCAGTAACTGTGAGAATGGCGAATATTCCATAAATTTTTAAATGACATTTATTTTTACTAAAAATTTTATGATAAAATTTTTTTTTATAATGTTTTTTAAATATTATTTATTTTTATCAGAATATTTATAATAAATATTCTTATAATTCATAAAAGTAATAAAAACTCATTTTATTAAAAATAAAAAAATATATAATTTTATTACATAAATGCTTAATTTTTATCGTATAAAATTTTAATTTTTATTTTATAAATCTCTAAAATAAAATAATTAATTTTTAAAAAATACTTAAAATTTAATTTATAATTTTAATACATTAATTTATAATACTTTATACTAAAAAGGTTATAAATTAATTTTTAAAAATTAAATTTGAAATATTTTTATTTTACATTAATAAAAATTAATGAATTTATTTTTATTTCATTTTTAAAAATTAAATAAAAAATAATTTAATATTTTATTTAAAATTACTGAACAACTATTGTACTTTATACTATCAAAAAATTTAATTCATAATTTCATATTCATAAATAGTTTTAAAAAAGTTTATTAAATATAAATATAAATTTATAAATTAATTCTTTTATTTTACAATAATTTATAATTTAATATTTTAAAATTAAATTTCAAATATTTTTATTTTATATTCATAAAAATTTATGAATTTATTTTTATTTTATAATTTGAATTTATAAAAATTTATTTTATTTTCACTTTTAGAAATTAAATAAAAATAATTTAAATGTTTTATTTAAATTATTGAACAACTACAATAATTTATACTTTAAAAGAATTTAATTTATAATTTTATATTTATAAGCACTTTAAAAGTTTTTATTAAATATAAATATAAAATTATAATTTTTTATAAACTTAAATTATAAAATCAAAATAAATTCATGAATTTTCATGAACATAAAATAAAAATATTTGAAATTTAATTTTTAAAATTTAAATTATAAATTTTTTAAGTATAAAGTGTTATGAAATAAAGCAGTTAATTTATAATTTTATATTGATATTTAATAAATTTTTTGAAAGTACTTATGAATACAAAATTATTAATTAAAACATTTTTATAGTATAAAGTATTATATTCGTTCAATAATTTAGATAAAATATTTAAATTATTTTATTTAACTTTTAAAAATAATATAAAATTAATTTTTATAAATTTAAATTATAAAATCAAAATAAATTCATAAATTTTTACAAATATAAAAAAAATATTTTGAATTTAATTTTTAAAAATTAATTTATAAATTTTTAATATAAAATATTATAAATTTAATAAATTGACATCTTTTTTATTTCTAATTAAACTTGACTCTGCAAATAAAAAATACTGATTCATATTTATAGAATAAAAAATAAATAAATAATAATCACTTTATAAATAATATATAATAAAAGACAAAATAATAATTACATCTATATAAATAGGTTAACTATTAACTAATGATTTAAACAAAATAATAAAAAGAAAATAGTAACTGTAAACACATATATGTATAATAATTATAGTTCACATCTTCGTGTAGTTTTACGTTTAAAAACGGTTTGAATGTCCGCTATGGGTCAAAGATGGATTTTTTCTTTGATTTCTTAAAAATTGACAAATAGAATTATTTATAATGAGATTTTTAATACTGTAGCGCTTATACTTATTTTAGAATAGTTTTCATAATTTTATAAGTTCAAATTATACTAATTCATAAAAATACGTCTTAAAAGTCAATTGAATACTATTTAAAAACTCTTTACTCAATCCATTCTTAATAAATTAAATTTTATCCTCTTTATTATTGAAAATATATCTCAAAAAACAATAATGCTTGTTATAGTTCCATCTCGCATATTTATAACAAACTTACAATCTTTTTATCATTCATTTTTTTAAGTAAAAATTCTTACCTAACACAAGTATATGAAAAATAAAAGTAATTCTTTGTTTTGATTATCTATTTTATATTTTGAGAAATGTTATTCTCTATTAGTGTCCTTAATATTATCACTCTGATCTTATAAATTTTTAATAAACTATTTAGAAAAAAAGAAGAAAACTGTTTATATAATTTTGAGAGAATTTTATTTATTTTTAAAAATACAAAAAAGTAATAAAAATTTAATTATTTTGAGAGAACTAAAATACTAAAAATAAATAAATAATTATTAATATGATAGTTTAAAACTCTTTTATTTTTGCAAATAAAGAAAATGATAAAGTATTTTTATAATATAGCAAAAGATAAAATAATAGTGATACTTGCATGAATAGCTTGATTAAAAATTATAAAAAAAATAGTAAACACACATATTATTATTGAATTTGTTAAAATTAGTCTAATAATAAGTTAAAAAATAAAATTAAGCAAAAATAAATAAATATATTATTATCTAAATTCGGCACCTTGAGTTATGCTATTCATTTGTCAAACAAATTTGATAAATAATTTAAAATTTAAGCACATCAACTATTATCACATATTTGAGGCTAAATTTATCTACTGAATGTCAATTAAATTTTATAATTTATTAGTAGGATAAAATTGAGTTATGGCACATTTCTTATTTATAATGATAACATTTTAGTGACAAATCACACGGTCTAAGATGATATATTCTATGATTTTAGCATCGAATCCTTTCAAAGATTTGCTTATTACTATTTAAATTGTTCTTAAATACTGACAAACTAAAGTGAGAAACACTCTATTTTCGAGGAAAGAAGAGCGGGTTACTAGCTAGACTCAAAATGGAAGCATCGCTTAACAAACCACTACTATAACTTTTCTTAGAAGGTTGATCGATGCTAATGCCAAAATCTTTCCTCTTTTGGAATGTACCTCTAAATTTTCTTTCTTCTACTAATTTTTTAGCTCTCAAGGCTAGCTGTATTATTTTCTTATAATTCTAATTTTTTGAAAGTGACATCTTCTCTCTGACTGTAAAATTCAATCTTTCTTTAAATTTGGCACATAAATTTTTTTCATTGGTAAAATTAGATAAAAACTCAATCAACTCCATTAACTAAGTTTCATATTCAGTCAATATCTTATTTAATTATCTTAACCTCAAGAATTTTTGCCTTTTCTAGTTATAATAAAAAGACGTATGGTACTAATATTTGAATTCTTGTACAAAATCTATCTAGGACAAGGGTGCTGTTGATCTTGTCACCATATTATCCCACCAGCTAGCTAACTATCCTCTAATGATCGAGTAACTGCCTTTAATTTAATATTATCCTCAAATCTCATATCCTTCAAGTCCTTCTTCATCTTCTTCAACTACCCATTAGCTAACATGGTATTCATCGTACTACTGAATAGTATATACTCAAGTTCTCTGATCTCTTTTATAAATTTAGAGAGTATTAAAGCTAGTCTAAATAGTTCGACTAATATTAGAGCTATGATAGTTCTCAAATATGAGTAAGGATATGGATAGCGATAAAGGTATGTTATTGGTTCAGAGGATTCTTATGCATTCTAGTATGCTATAAAGGCTAACTAAGCCTCTAAAGTTATTGAAGACAACATTCCTATTTTTAGTGGTAGGTATTGATTTTAGCTATTGATTTTCAGTGGTAGGTATTGATTCAGTAGAGAAAATGCTTACAATTTCTTAATTTCTTTACGCTATAAATATGTTCAAAATATTAAGACTTTTTAACTGAATTCAACCAAATAAAATTATATATTTTTTTAATCATTTATCTGATTTTCATTAAATGAAATCCTATAGCTATTCTTAATTCATCACAATCACTTCTAGTATGTAACAACAAGTAAAACTAACTTTTTAACCTATAGATTCTAGGATGAATAGTATTGATGCATAGTACTCATTATTTAATTTTTTATTAAAACCTTAATCTAAGCTATTTTAACTCTTAATTTGATATTATCTGAATAAATTCTTTGAATTCTTATTCAATTTATCAAAATTAAATTAAATTAAATTTCTAGAATTCTTTAAATGTACAATAAATTCTAGACTTCTAATTCAATTAAATTACAAACAAACACTTAAAATAAGTTAAAAATCTTACACAAAAATCGTTTAGATCTTAAAAAATCCGATTCCTTCACTGATTTTAGAAAACCTTAATTTGCATTCAAAATGTAAGCTTTTATTCTCGCTTAAATACTTCACTATTTTTGAAAATACAAGTTAAAAAATAAAGAGGAGGTAGTATTTTTTTGATTGGTGCGAAAACTAAGAGATTAATCAATGAAATGTGAAGAAAATTAAAAGGGAAAGAAAATGAAAACAGGAGAGAAACATAGAGGAAAAGAGTAGGAGAAAAATGAGAGTTTGAGGGGTTTGAGAGGTATATACAATAGGGTATTAAAGGTTTAAAATGCTTTTAAAATGGTGAAAGAAGAAAATTTAAAAAAAGGGATAAAATTGACATTAACTTAAAATTCGTGGATGTCTAACACAAGTCTGGTATTGAACATCCTAGAAGGTCATGTCCGATGCCATGTTTAGTAAGGGACCTAAGGCCAAACACCCTCGGGTGTCTTAGCTTGATTTGCTACCCTTTTGATCTTTATATTTTTCTATTTTTTGATGTTATTTTTACTTTCATCTAACATTTATTTTCACTTTTTTTTTTTCTTTCTAACCTTAAGTTTTTTCTCCTATCTTCAAGTAGTAAAGAGAGGTTTGTCAATCAAAGGCTTAGATTAATAAAAAATTTATTTTGAACATGGGGTATTTGAAAAAACTTACATCTAAAAAACCTCTTATAAATTCAATTGTTTTCTTGCTTAATTTTCTTAAATTCTACATTGTATTTTAATATTACTTAGTTTACACGTACACAACATCCATTTGCTAATATGACGAGAATAACGAAATATCCATAAGCAGCAAAATGATTTAAATACTCGTAATTAAAAATGCAAATTTTATAATAAGTTATTTTCTTTAAAGAGATTGCTAGATAGAGTCACAGAGATTTTTTAAATAAGTGAATGAATTAATCATTTAACGATTTATTTTATAAAAAGTAAAGATCATAGTCATAATAATAAAACATAGGCAGTGCATCTTAGTTGATATCTACATTGACTCGTTAATTAATTAATTCAAATATTCCTTAATTAATTAATCTCTCAAAGATAAATTAAAAATTATTTGTTTATTGATATAAATAGCTTTGAATTGGCGAATGAATTTAACCGAGTCTACACTATTAACTACTCGCTTTCTTACTCTTCGTGAATTGGCCAGAGCCTAGAAGGACATTAATATAAGGCAATAATTATCAATTCAAAATTAAAAAATTTTGAACTGAAATTAAAATTATGATATAAAATTTTAAACAAAAAATTTACAATAATTAACAACTCAAGAATGTAGATTGATAAGGTCAATGTAATAATAATAACAGTACAATGATGAGTTGACGGCTTTTATGGAATAGTAGATTTATCGGTTTAAAGTAATTTTAAGTGCTTAAAAGACAATAAACCATCTGGCTATCTGGTCCTACATATAATAATTAATAGATAATTTTTACCAAAAGAAATATTACAAAACTTATTTTATGTACCTTCTCAAATAATTTTATAAAACTTGTTTGTTAAAATAATTACATAATTTTTATCAAAAGAAAATATTCATAACTTATCTCCAATAACGAACAACTATATTTTTATTAAAAGATTTACTTTAAAAAGTTTTATTTTAAAAAGGCACACCAAAATCAAGTTAGTAACACTGTGATCCCACACCTAACCTTAACACCAAACCGACCACATAATTTTATGTGAAAATTATATGAAAATTAGGAACTGAAAATTATTTGTAGACAAACAAGATCAAAGGATTAACTGATAGTACGAGATCAGAAAACATAAGTTTAGATGAAAATTAGCAAAACTGTTTGTTATATCCCTAAAAATTTTGTTATGCTTGTATGGTTCAAAGCTTAAATGCGTCATTAATTGATGACATTAATGCGTAGCGGAATTATGAGCAGTGCTTCAAGCTCTCCAAATGGGATTAATGTTAAATTGTATTAATTAATTCTAATCAGGTTCATTTTCTATCAAGTTTATTAATATATCTAATAGCGCCATATAGTCAGTAATCACAATCACCTTTATTCTGATACTTGTGGAAAATTTGTCAAACTTGAGCAGCCATTTTAGGGATAGAATATCATTTAACATTCTGTGGGCGGATTTTTAGATCCTATCCTCATTCTAGAATGTTATATATCAATAACGCCACTAGTTCTTCGTTTTTATAGTGCTGTAACATCAGAATCACTCTCTGTTGTATACGTATATGTAATTAAATCTTCGATATATTCTGTCCTAGAGAAGAGAAGAGAGAGTGAACATGGATAATTCCGGTGAATACAGTACGGAAAATGATCCAAATCAGCCCATGTTGCAGACCAGATATTGGGAGACGGAATCAGTGAGTTCTCAACTTGAAGAAACTCTTTCAGACAACAGTTTATCCTACTTTCAGCGACTCCGGAAAGCTACGTCGATCGAACTCGACCTTCTCTTTCACCTTGCAGCCCCAGCTGTCATGGTTTACTTGGTCAATAACCTTGTGTCTATGTCCACTCAGATCTTCTGCGGTCACCTTGGCAATCTCGAGCTCGCCGCCTCCTCTCTTGGCAACAACGGAATCCAAATTTTCGCTTATGGAATGATGGTAATAACCTGTTGGTTTTGAAACTCTGTCCTTACAATTTTGTTTATATTATAAATTTTAAATTGATGATGATATTAATTTCTCTACATGCAGTTAGGAATGGGAAGTGCTGTGGAAACTCTATGTGGACAAGCTTACGGAGCACATAAATACGACATGCTAGGAGTTTATCTTCAAAGGTCAACAATACTTCTAACGGCAACAGGGATTCCACTTGCGATCATCTACATATTCTCAAAACAAATCTTGCTCGCTCTTGGTGAATCAACCGCAATCGCATCTTCAGCTGCAATCTTCGTGTACGGTCTTATTCCGCAAATATTTGCCTATGCTGCCAATTTCCCTATACAAAAATTTCTCCAAGCGCAAAGCATAATCATCCCTAGCGCATACATATCAGGAGCTACGCTAGTACTGCACTTACTGCTAAGTTGGCTCGTGATTTACAAGCTAGGGTGGGGATTATTAGGCGCATCGTTGATGTTGAGTTTCTCATGGTGGATAGTTGTGGCAGCGCAGTTTGTGTACATTTTAATGAGTGAAAGATGCAAGAAAACATGGACTGGTTTTAGTTTACAGGCATTTTCTGGGTTATGTGACTTCTTGAAATTGTCCACAGCATCAGCTGTAATGCTGTGCCTGGAATCTTGGTACTACCAGATAATAGTTTTGATCGCTGGGTTGCTCCAAAATGCTGAACTTGTACTCGACGCTCTCACGGTCTGGTGAGAATTATTAATAGCCTTTATGAATTGATTTTCTTTGAAATTTTTGTTGTCTGATTCAGTTATGTCAAATGGACAATAAGCTTTGTCATGAACTCTCTTTCAATGGTCCCAGTATTATAAACCATTCTTCAAAATTTTGTGAGGGTAAAAAACAAACGAAAATCATTCATAAGTTCATTAATTAGTCATGATTTTGTCAGCAGCTTTTATTTTTGTCTAATGAAACATTAAATTCTGGTAAAATTCTTCGATACTTCTGATTTCATTTCCACTGATAGAAAGTGGAACACTATTTTTTTTTTTTCTATAATAATATAGAAAGATAAACATAAATGATCAATCATATTTGACTATATTTAGTTTACTAATATTGCAGCATGACAATTAACGGATGGGTGTTCATGATTTCAGTAGGTTTCAACGCAGCAGCTAGGTAATTAACTTGGTCTTTCCCTGTTTATTAACCACGGGGTTTATTGAATTTAACTCTCTAATTAATTCCATGATGATCAATTAATTGGTGATGATATGAAGTGTGAGAGTCAGTAATGAGCTAGGAGCTGGACATCCGAAATCGTCTGGATTTGCTGTGCTAATGGTAACTTTAATTTCTTTCATCATCTCTGTGATTTTGGCCATCATTGTGCTCGCATTCCGCGATGTTATTAGCTATATATTCACAGACGGTACAACAGTCGCCCATGCCGTCTCAGAACTCTGTCCTTACCTTTCATTGGCCATTATACTCAACGGGATTCAACCTGTCTTGTCAGGTAACTGTCATACTCTGTCGCAGCTAACATACAAACATACACGAATACAAGAAAAACCATTCAAATTCATCATTTAGTTAATGATCTAACCAAATTAATGTATTTAGCTATGTGTGTATCTATCTGATGGAAAAAAATGGTTTTGTATACGTAATCCCTAACTGAAAAAATTCTCGACAGTAAGTAGGCGAGGTGATAATTCAATCAATAAGGATAAAATGGAAGTTTGTAGTGATAATTATAGCGTCTGTTAGTTTTAACTGATAAAATTTTTTAGAGTTGTACAAAAAGTTTGGGATTTAGATTTTGTTTGTATCATATTTGAAAGAACCGATTTATTTATTATTGTTGTGCATGGAAGCAAAACTTCAACCCAAAATAATAAATATAACCACAAACAAATATTAAACATTTCAATCTTATAGTAAATACAACCCGATAATCAAGATTATTCTTGAAAATAAAAAATAACAAATCAAATAAATAAGACACAAGATTTTGCAAAACTTAAGAAGTGACACGTTTTTGTTAGTTACTTTTCAATCTCATCTGCTTGTCTTTGCCTGTGATATACGATCTTTTATGAATTTAATTTAATTTAATGACCTACCCAAGGAACTGTCTCTTCGGTGGACAAGTCTGCAGCTTCAAACAATTTCATTAGCATCTATCACTAAAACACAACACTCGGTCAACCCACTGAGGTGTTATACATCCTTTTCATGTACCTATCTTGCTTGAAATCATTTATAGTTTTACAAACGATCATTTTTAAATAATCATAACTTATATTCTGTATTCATATATACGTATGTAGGTGTGGCTGTTGGTTGTGGATGGCAAGCATTTGTTGCTTATGTTAATGTGGGTTGTTACTACTTTATTGGCATTCCATTGGGTTGCCTTCTTGGCTTCAAATTCGATTTTGGTGCGAAGGTATTCAAAACTTTCTTCTCACATGATCACTCATTAATTGATATGACGAATTATGTGACATTAATCAATTTTGTATTTATTATGATATTTTATTTTTATTATATACGGTATGTATAATCTATCACATTGATTGTTATACATGTTGATATGTATCCACACTTTATAAATAGTAACTATTCTAACAATTTATCAATTGACTTTTGTGATGTTTATTATTTGTCTATAGGGAATATGGGGTGGAATGATTGGAGGAACTTTTATACAGTCTCTTATTTTATTATGTGTCACATTTCGGACAGACTGGAATCAAGAGGTAACTTTATTTATTGCTAACTGATAAACAGTAAACATGATGTCGAGCCAAATTTTATAGGGACTCGTTATTGCACAGATTATGAAAGTGGTTCGTAAAGAAGATTGTAAAAATATATTGGTCAGTAATGAAACTGATTTCCCATGGTATGATAGAGACTCAGAAGAATAAGCCAAAATAAATTAAAAAAGACACTATAATTATTAAAGCTCTACCACCTTTCTTGTTTAATTAATCCAATCACAATAAAAGAATAAACCAATGTTGGTGATAAAATCATCAAAGCAATTATAAAGATTAACTTTACATGTAGGCTTGTAAAGATTTATTCTTTAACTTAATTATTATTATTATTATTATTATTTCAGGCGGAGAAAGCAAGAAATCGATTGGATAAGTGGGACGATACGAGGACGCCATTTTTAAAGGACTGAACTCAAGGCCTCTTATGAATTGGGTTCATCAAATAATCTACACCCAACCCAAAAACCAAATCGAGAATTTGGAATTTGGTAATTCCATCAATCTTTAATGGCGTAATTTTGAATGATTGATTTTATTTGATCATCTACTAAGAACTGTAATTCATGTCACAATCACAGTTGAGAACTAAGATTGAATGAGATTGTCAATGTTTAATAAAATATTGCATTTGCATCATATATCACACTATTTAACATGAAAGTTTTAAAATAAAATGTGTGGACATATAACATTTCTCCTTGAAGAAATAGGACGCTGCATGCAGTCCTTTTTAGTTTTTACGTTCTATGGTTATTTCTTCTCTTTAACGAGCTTCATTTATCACCATTAATGGCATTCATTTTTCCAATCTCATTTTTTGAAAATTCTTGTAACTGTTGATAACAGTTTCCTATTTTTTCTCTCAATGTTCACCCTTTAAAGGATTGATTTCTTGAACTTTTTTTTCGGCATTATTGATAATAATAGATAGATTTGCTATCGAGTGTGCTTAAAATATTTGTTAAAATTTTTAAATTTACTATTTATAATAATTTTTGGTATTTAATCTAATAATTAATGATTAATTTTAATACATTAAAAAATGTATCTAATCGAATATAAAAACGTGAATGAATGTGCCCTCGTATGCAAAATATTTTTTTTTAGGGTAATAAAGGTGGCAATTAGGATTATTATCAAAGTCATCCCTACATTTTTCAAAATAACATATTAGATCGTAAATTTATTACGTTTCTTACATTACTACCTACCATAATGCCATTCATATTCACCAAGTAAAATTAACCCTAGAGGGGTAAAATCACGAATTTATCCCACCATTTTTGTATAAAAATAATTTTATGTATAATCATAACAATTTTTTGTTCATAACTGACCAACTTGGACTATTAATTAACTTAAAATAAGTTGTAAAATTGAGTTCTATGTTTTGATACTTGTAATTTTAATTTTAATTTCTTTTCAATATGATCTCAATTTTGATATATTTTTATGCTTTTTTTTATTTTTTTTATAAACTACTTCTACTTGTTTTTGCTTTTCATCTTAATATTTTATTACTCTTTTTTTTTTTTTTGAAAAAATACACAATACTCTCCTATTTTTCAATTTTATCTTTAAAAAGTTAAAATTAAATTAAATTAAATCTTATGATTTATGAGAGTATAATTAAAAATAAGAGAATAACAAGTAATTTTTTTAAAAAAATAAAGAGATAATAGAGTATTAGATTAAAAAATATTGAGAAAATTATAATTTACTCTTATTTTTTTAATTATTACCTAACTTCTCAGGGGCGGTTTGGTCTCCTGGTTGGATTAATTTGTTAGTTTTTTGCTACATGAAGACTGGGTTTGATAATAACCAAAGTTAGCAAATGTAATGAAATCTCAGCATCCAATCACAATCAGCTTTTTTTTCTTTTTCTTAAAATAATTATAATAATAAATCATATCTACAATTACAATCATATCCTGACATCTTTCTAAGTCATGGATACATTAAATCATATAATAATTGAAGATATGGCCCATTACCTAACTATTTGTATTTATTGGGAACTTTGAGGTGACAATATTTCAGCAACAGATCAAATATTTTTGTTTGGACATAAAATGACGACAGAAAAAAACGGACCCTCTTACTTAAGACATTGGCTCGTGTCCAGAAATTACAGATAAAGTTTAATACTTTGTCATAATTTTTTAACAGTCAAATGAAACGATAAGATTATGTAAAAAAAAAAAATTCAAACCGAGTTATTCCATAATTTTAATTATGTTGCAAGAGACCGAGTCTCAATTTACTTGCCATGCGTAGGAGTCAATGAAAGGTCTTTCCATGAAACAGATTTGTTCCGGTCTGTCTCAGGTTTTCGCATTGGATAAACAATCCACATCAGCCATTGTCCTCCCATCATCTTCCGCCATTTTCACCACGACCCTTTTGCCTTCAATCGGTTTTCCTTGGAATAATATACTGTGATATTACTTAATCCCTATTATCTATTATTATTAATTATATATTAATTATATGTTTTTATAAATCCACACATACGCCAAGCTACTGTTTCTCGTACTATATTTTCTCAACTTTTCTTTCAGTACCGTTTTTGTTTGCTTGGGAGTGGTATCACTAGAGTTCTCACCCTTTCTTTCTCCATTTTTCCTGTTTCTGACATTATATTTTGGCAGTTTATATCCCCTAATGTGATCGCTCTTTCGTTCTCTTCTGTAGCGTAAGGAAGTCAAGGTCAGTTCTTCTTCTCTCTTTGACTCGAAATTATTGTGTTTTTCTATATTAAGATCAGATTTTTATTATTCTTGGATATGCTTAGTTTTTTTTCATCTGGGTGTTATCAAAATCATGTGTTTGTTGTCATCTTCATATATTCTGTACATTAAATATGGGTTCAAATCGATCTCCAAGTTTCAGTTTCCAGTTTTATGTTATCTGTTTTTGGTTACAAGTGATACGAGGGTGGCTGTTTTTTGTTCTATTCCATCAGAGATGGAATTTTAATGGAGTATGGAATATTCTTTTGCGGTTCTCGAATTATATGTGCTGCATGCAGATTAATTTTGATTCTCAAATGAAATCTTACGCCAATATCTAATTTTAAGCTGGCAAGATTCTAGTATTATAGCTTAATCTGTAAAATCCATTATTGATATGGCGGATTCATACAGAGCATAGGGTTCATATCCTTTGTGGTCAAATGCTTGTAATGTTGAAGACTCCTTCTTTTCACTTTTCATAGTCAGGAGATTCAAAAATCTGGCATATGAAGTAGAAAAGTGAATTTTAACCTTGTGTAACCAAAATCCTGGTTGATACTTTTATTTTTATCTTCTTCCAGGTTATTCTCAGGTTGATCTTCGGATATAGTACCTCAGATTTGAGAAACACCTAACATGAAATTGATGTAATTTCAATTAATCATTTGTAAAATATCTTCAGGTTGTTTAGGGACAGCTTTAATTAATCAATAGAGAAAATGGAGATAACTAATGTTATGGAGTATGAAGCCATTGCAAAGTTGAAATTGCCGAAGATGGTTTATGACTACTACGCATCAGGTGCAGAGGACCAGTGGACTCTCAAGGAAAACCGTAATGCATTCTCTCGGATTCTGTAAGCTGGTTTTATCTGTGATAAATCTCCTATAATGAATCTCTTTTGGTTAATTATGTCCTTTGAATAATGAATGTTCGCATTTTATTCATCTTAATTTTCTGAAAAGAAGTATTTCTTTACCAAAAAATAGGTTTCGACCGCGCATTCTTATGGATGTAACCAAGATTGACATGTCCACAACTGTCTTGGGCTTCAAAATTTCCATGCCCATCATGATTGCTCCAACAGCAATGCAGAAAATGGCTCATCCTGAAGGTAGAAACCCTTGCTGTCATGAACTTTTCCTCAAATGAGAGTATTTGAATCCTTGTGTCGCATATATACATTATTTGGAAAGTAAAAGAAATGCTTTACGTCTTTCGGTAGTCTGTTTGAAGTGAAAATAGTTTAAATTTATCCTCCCCGAACAAGATAAATCTATATTTTGTTTCTGAAAATAGTAATGTATTTATGCAGGGGAGTTTGCAACTGCAAGGGCAGCCTCTGCAGCTGGCACAATAATGGTTTGCTTCTCATTATTTGGTTTTACTTGAAATTTGCTGTCTTCCTTATTCAATTCATGTATGTTTGTTGTTTCAGACACTATCTTCATTGGCTACATCCAGTGTGGAGGAGGTTGCTTCAACAGGACCTGGCATCCGATTTTTCCAACTCTATGTGAGACCATTTTTCAGTTTCTGTTCGGAAACAATTTTATCTACTTTTAAATGATGACTTTGAACACAAAATTATTACATCATTTAACCATATTTTACTGATTCTTTGCCACTTATTAGTTTAGACTTGCATCTAGCATTGCAAAAGCTTCCTTGAGCGTGTGTGGGATGCCTGATTTTCAAATAATTTATGTGTCAAAATTTACTAAACACTGTATTATACGAACCATTTGAATCAGTAAACCCGCTTAAAATGCAGGTGTACAAAGACAGGAATGTTGTCACGCAGCTTGTAAAACGAGCTGAGAGGGCTGGTTTCAAGTCAATTGCCCTTACTGCCGATACTCCAAGGCTTGGTCGCCGAGAAGCTGATATTAAGAACAGGTGAATAGTGTTCTGAAGCCAGAAGAAAGTAGTTCAGGGAGATTTAGTAGAGCTCTCTGAAATAACTCCATTTTTCATGATCATATTTACCTCTTCATTCTGCTGCCTCACAGATTTGTTTTGCCTCAACATCTGACTTTGAAGAACTTTGAAGATTTGGATCTTGGCCAGATTGATAAGGTGTGGAATATAGGACTGACTGATTTAAATGTAATAGTTTCTATGTTATACATATTGTTATACAGCTATTGTTGGGTGACATTGTAGACTGACGATTCTGGATTAGCTTCATATGTTGCTGGCCAAGTTGACCGATCACTCAGCTGGAAGGTAAACATCATCCTGGATTAGCTTCATTGTTGAATTTCAGAATTTTTGAACTGAAATACGAGAAAAAAGATTATAAGCATTACCCTGCAATGTGTCATTTGAACAGGATGTTAAGTGGCTTCAAACAATCACCTCTTTGCCAATTCTTGTGAAGGGTGCTCTTACTGCTGAAGATGGTTAGCCAATTTCTTCCTAAAGAAAGAACAGAGTTCTTTTTTCCAACCACTTTTTGAATGAACCCTTTCTATGATAATAATGCAGCGCGCATAGCTGTACAAAGTGGAGCTGCCGGAATCATTGTATCCAATCACGGAGCTCGCCAACTAGATTATGTCCCTGCAACTATTATGGCTTTGGAAGAGGTACATTTATTTGCATTGACAGTCATAATTCTGTACTTATTTCATGTTATACTTTTCTTAATCATTATGTATCACATATATTTTACAAATTTCTTACAAGTATGGGTTCTTTATCATCCCTTACATGAATTTCTTTCCCGATACTGCTGGTTCCCAATTATTAAAAAGAATGTTTATGAACAGTTTATCTGAAATTAAATTATTATCTAGGCTATGATGCATAGACACCAGAAGAACATTTTGGTCTCAGTAGTTAAATTTGAATTCTGTACCATTTTGATTTAATAACTTCATTAAACCTCCAGGTTGTTAAAGCTACACAAGGTCGAATTCCTGTTTTTCTTGATGGTGGAGTTCGTCGTGGAACAGATGTCTTCAAGGCTTTGGCTCTGGGAGCATCCGGGGTATTTGTAAGTATCTAAATGTTAAATCACCATCAATCAAATAGGCAATCATCTGTGACCTCTGGTTTCGTGTTGCATGAAGAAACATATTGTGAATTGATTACATCATCTTGAAAGCTTAATAAGAATTCAAATTGGAAGATCAGTAGTATTCATTACACCTTTTGTTATTAAATTCAGATTGGAAGGCCAGTAGTATTCTCACTGGCTGCTGACGGTGAGGCTGGTGTGCGAAAAGTACTACAGATGCTCCGAGATGAGTTTGAGCTAACAATGGCATTAAGTGGCTGCCGCTCACTCAAGGAGATTACTCGCAACCACATTCAGACTGAATGGGACACTCCTCGTGCTGTAGCCAGGTTATAAGATGGTCTCCTAAACTTACATTTAAGCTGTTAAATGATTTTCATTTGAATAACTTACCCCAGATTCGGGGGTTGATTGTGTATACTGGTGGAGTTAAGGTTTTCATTTGAATAACTTACCCCAGATTCAGGGGTTGATCATATACTGGTAGAGTTGTGGTTTTCTAATCGCAATATATTTTATATAAATTGTCGTTGCTTGGTGCTTTCCATCTATATTCTTTCTCCAGGCTAAGATAATTTTTTTATTTGGTGGAAATGAAGCAGAATGAATACAATAAGAGTTCAGAAACACCCACTACCTTTTTTCAGTCGTATGATTGATTTTCTGGAGTTCATCTATGTACACAATAACTGAAGATCAAAGAGTAAAGTCAAAATTACTATGAAAAATTGAGGATGAAACTTGGAACTGGGTGGTAGAAAACTACTAACTTGCCCTTATCTATCTTCTCTGAAGCAAGGCTGTAGAAGAATTTTGGCAGGCTCGTCCAATTCCAAGTCATCCCACCATTTTCTGCTTCCTCTGATGTGTTTTGGGGAGAATGGCACGTTAACCATTGAGAAAGGCAGTATCTTCAGCTTTCCACAATCCCAAACATCCATCGGAACCAGCGAGTTACAGACGAGTACATTCCTAGTAATGCTTTTCAGTTCCGGTAAAGTAGAAATGTATGATTGTCGTAACCTTGGAATTGTCGTAGTAGGAAAAACTCCATCAACTTCCTCCCCTTCAATTATCTCCTCGACCAAACGAGAATTCCAAACCTCAATTTCTTCGAGATTTTGGAGGCACTGTATCAATCCAGCTGAGAATAGCTTTGGAAGGTTATTACAGTTGTGAATATTCAGGACTTTTAAACTTGAGAGGAGATCGATAACTAGAATTCCATTACAAATAGTACTTAGATTGGGTTAACTTCCGCAGCGTCAACTTCTCAAGGCTTGGAAAGGAATTTGCCTTAGTCCATTTGATGTAATTTCAGCCATTGCGGTTGGAAACATTAGCATCGTTTAAGCTGCTCAGGTTTGATAACGCCGACAAATTTGAAAGAATTTCAATATCATGGCAACCCTGCAATGCCAAATGCTGAAAATTGCTTGGGAGCTCGATCAAACTGTCATTTGTAATGAGATTACATCCTTCAATTTCAACGCTACAATTATCTTTGGAAATAGGTGAGAAGCTTGACAGAAGTCCCATGCCAATTTGGTAGCTTCTAAGCACTCGCCGATGTCCGGATCTCACATAACTATTGAAGCTGTATGGATCATCAAATGAAGGACCCTGATTACTTAAACTGTGTCAAACAAGCAATTTCTGCAAAATCTGTTCCCTGGTCCCTTTTTTGTGAACCCGTCGACCATTTGCATCTGTTTTTGAACATCGACAGACTTTCTAGACATGAAAGCTTTGAGATGAACCCGGTGCGAAACATACTTAATTCTTCCCCGTAAGAAAGATCAAGATGCCGTAGATTTACCAAGCCTTCAATATTACTCGGCAACTCTTCAATCGGGTATGTGAATGGTCCAGTACCATTAGCTCCTTGAGCATTGCTACGGAAGGTAAACATTTAAGCTCACAAAAACACAAAAATAGTGCATGAAGGTTCTGTAAGCAGGAAATTGAATCGGGTAGTGATTCTATTGAAGTACCGGATAGGTTGAAAACTGAAAGATTATGCATGTGGATTAAAAATGAATTAGGAATAGTTATTGAGAGGATTCTGTTGTCGGAGCAAGGTTGATAAATTTGTGCAGTTTGGAGCCGCAGGAAGATTCTTAATGTTTTTTTCCATCAAAGGAACCTCCTCAAATCCTTCATTCCATTCACTTGACAATGTTTTCAATCCAAGATCAGCTTTGACCATGAACCGAGGTCTCTCTCTAGCTATTCTAATTGCCATATCCCTTACTAAATCGTGCATTTTTAGGCATCTTGTTCCATTACTCTCCAGCAAACTAGCATCTTTAAGTTCCTTCATTACTGTGTGACCCTCGTTGACCTCATTCTCCCTATCTCCGATTTCATCTATCAACGCTTCTACCATCCAGTGCTCAATAAGCTCATTAACTTCAATCTTGTAATTGTTGGGATACAGGGTACAGTTCAAAAAACAAGCTTGGACCTTATCATTCCTTAAGTGGATATAGCTAAATATGACACGTCCAAAGACATGTTCATCCAAACCTTCAGTTTCTGCTCGAGGTTTTCAGTTCTTCCAATGCATTCTTCCAAACTCTAGCGTCATCTATTTTCCTCATGGCACGTCCCACTCTGATGATAGCAAGTGGCAAACGGCTACATTCTTTAGAAATGAGTTTTGCAACAGATTCAATTTCAGGAGAAGCTGATGCTTCGTCTCCTGCTTTATCAATCAACAAGTTCCACGCTTCCTCCTTTGACAGGACCTCCACTTTGATTTCCCTGCGAGTTTCTATGTCTCGAAAAAAATTCATAAGCCTGGTGATGAAAACTAACTCACAACCATTTTTTTCGGGTGGTTGAGGAATCCCCACTTCTTCTAAGGCAAAATTAAACATGAATTAAATGAGCAAAAAATTTTTCTTTCCAAGTAACTCGTACAACGAGGCTATCTCCTCGTTACATTTTCATCATTTGACAGGTCCAAATCTATTGCTTTTGCTATGTCCGACTTCAGTTTCTTAGGTTAAAAGTTTTTGATACGGTCATCCAAATAACTGGTCTACGTGCAAATCATAAAACGACAGCAGAAGCAGTAATTATAATCGGACATTTATATTTTCTATAAATTAAACAAATTTAATTTACAATCACTAATAATTTATTGATAAAGTGTAGTATCAATAACGTAATATTTATGAGAAATCAAATACTTTTAATTTCTTACTGTTTGGCTAATATGAGAGAGAGAATGGAGAGAGCAAAGAGAAAGCTATGAAACTGAACGGAGCAGCTTCAGGAAGCATAAAACGTCACGCTTCTGTTTTATAATTTTTTATGGCAAATATCATTGAGGTTTTTTAATTATAAAATATTATTTAAGTCTTTATTTAAAAAATATCATTCAAACTTTCAATTATAAAATATCATTCAAGCCCTTCAATTTTTAAAAATTATAAATTAATCTTAAATTTTATTTAAATATCTAAATATTTATAAAATACTATGATTTACTTTAAATCACAATAAAATCAATTTTTCAAGCTCTCTTTTCGTTAAACAATTTAACGCGTAAACTATTTACGATTTTTGGCTAAATAATATCTCCGAGAGTACTAACTCTCTTGCGGATA
>JAWDEX010000006.1:6810676-6828189 GCA_035221805.1 Trichilia hirta | reverse complement strand
TGATAGAAGTTATCTAGTTGTATGCAATTAATCCATTTGTACTTTATTTTCTGTTTTTGCCTGGAATATGCTTGGAACATGTCTTCGAAACCACTTGTGTAGTGTGCATGTGTGTGATTTTATAGATGATAATAGCCATGCTGGATATTCTGCAACCACAAAGGCCAAGGACCAATCCTTGCCTTCATTTGTTCACTATCTAGCAAGCAGTGTTTTTTCAGATATGTTTCCTGTTTGTCTCCAAGTCATGAATTGAAATAACTTATAATATACCCACGTGAAATACACATGCAATCAAAATTTCAATATTGTTATTGATAAAAAATCGTAATAAAAACTTTTTCCAAGACACACGATAATATTTTTCAATATTTATTGAGCTGATTTGTTAGCGTGCTATAATATGATAAGAAGGGGAAATGTAAATGTATTTATATGTAATTTTTTTGGCTATTAGTAAATGTAATTACTTATATGTGTTATTTCTTAAATAGAATACAAAATTTGCAGTGTTGTAGATATGTTTTCAGTCCGAAATAGAATATCTTTCACCTATATGTATTTTTTTTTACTCAAGCGTTAAAAAATTTCAGGATTTATTATTAGTAATTCTTTGATTAAATTATATGCAACGATATTGTGTATGGAGAATATATGCCTGCTTGGTTCACCACGGATAAATTGAATTCTTTGCATTATTAATTGCTAAGCAGATTGATATTGGACATTTCTAAATATATTTATATATATAGATCTAATGGGATATTAGATGGAACGATGTATTTTTTTTAAGAATATGGGAATTGAGGTGTACAAAATATTTCTTTTAGGGTTGGTCAGGCTGATCCATTGAGTTAGATATACCTTGATGTAATATTTTTTTAAAAAAAGAAAATAATTAATTCGTTAGAAGTTGAGTAAAAGTACTTTTTAATAATACCTTAACAAATATCATTTTCACTAAGACACCAATTTTAAATTTGAATTTGGTAAATACATAAATTAGTATTTCATAAGAAAAAATTAGTGTGAAAATGTGTGTGTCTATCTATCTATCTATATATCATAAAATTTATTTTTCTTTTAATCTTGCCAATTTTTACTAGTTTATATGAAGAGTTAATATATATCATAAAATTTATTTTTCTTTATTTTTGTAAATTTTTATATGAAAATTTGATTTTTTTAACGTTATACAATTAAAATTATGGAACCAATTTTGATATTTCGTGTATCCAAAAATCTTCAACAGATTTACTCATGGTAAGAGTGAATTGAAATTAAATTCTACATATTATTGATTAAAATCATGGACAGCACTAAGGTGCGCATAACTATGCCTATATCTGTTGTAATTCTTCTATTATAATTTTTAATTTTTAGTAGTATATTAACAAAAGAAAATTAAAATAACTTTCAAGGAACCTGAAACGACATGCATATTTTTCATGTTTATCTGAAAATTTTCGTCACTTCCTTTCCCTTCACTTGGGGACCATATTCCTTAAATTCTGAGTCTTTTCCTTAAACCTTTCTGATAGAAACCAAGTCAGATATGGACACTGCTTACGCGGACAATTCAGGAATAAGCATTTCACATGCTATCCAGCTGAACCACGCACTAAAACCATTTGCCAACACAGCAGACACCATACATCCACTTGTATTGCTGTACGCAGAGGTTTTTTTTGTTTTTTTTTTCCCTTTTTTAATATTATTTTCCAAGATTTCTCCTGGTTTAAAATTAGATACAAAAAGAAATTAATCGAAGACGATAACGATGAAAAATATCCAATCGTCACAAATGGGTCCATTCATTCTGAGGTCATTTTCTAACATAGATTTTGCTTCGGCCGAACTATTGCTCGAAGATCCAACTGACGGGCCTAAATGTCTTGTTTCAAGTTTAATGTATATTAAATCATTTATTTTAATTTTTTTTTGTTGGGATTTTAATAATATTATTTATTTTCAGATATATATATATCTCCCTCATCGAAGGGTTTTGTTTCTCCTGAATTTTTGTTATAGAGGAAGGCGGCTTGTCCAGCTGTTAATGTTTAAAGTTTGTCTATGTATTTGGTCATTGTGTATTAAAGCACTACTAACTGCTAGGAGTCTCGAGACTTCTTTATCTTTATATTCTTGTTCTCTTTTATACTTTCCTTTTTTTTATATCATTTATGACTTAATCTATTTAACGATGTGGAAATCACAACACAAAAAAATGTGGTAATTTTTTATCGTTTGGTAAATCATTATACAATGAATTCGTGTGTGTTTTTTTTTTATTAAAAAGATACAAACATCTGCACCTAATGATTTTCATTTCTATTTATCACGATTTCTAATCTTAGATTATATAAAAATTTTATCCATTAATATAAATAGTTCACAAAAAATTGATTTACTGGATATATGAAACTTAGATCAATATGAAATCTTTGGTAAATATTAGAGTTAACATACTGAGATAAAAATAAGATAATTCTCAATGACATATATCCAGACTCTGGAAGAAGTAACAGAACTTTCTTACAAATGAGTGGTGGTGATAGTAGCTCTTGCAGATCATTGCTTCGTTGCCTAACAATTTTGGACATTTGGTCGTGGTTTCAATTTTATTGGACCTTATATTGCGGGTAATTAAATTTGCAGAACTTGGCAAGATTCTTGAATGGTAAATTCCAAACGTCAATTTCCGTGTTTATAGCAAACAAAGTCTACGATTTACAGCCGAAATATTATGGGAAGCCTTAGGCCTAATCTTTACAATACGTGGCCGAGAATTCTCTCGACACATCCAGAGTTCACTTGTACATATGCATGCACACATGTTCTGCTATCCAAGCCCGTGGGAACATTGCGAGAATTGGTAGATTTAATGCAACATGTATATGGAAATAGCACATTAACAGCGCGGTTTGCCAGCTTCTTATTAGTTTGCGATGGTCATGCTATGGCTTCATATGAAGTGATGACCCTGTTACTACGTTATTATATATAGTATGTGATTTTGTTACCAACCATAATCTCATCTTCAATCAGGAACTGTGATATCCTATTCTTAGCACATTTTACTGGAAAAAGATTGCGCTCTGATATCATGTAAGGTTATTGTGCACAATAATAAATGATTAAATGTACATGGTTTTGAATGTTCATGCTTTCGGTGCCACTGGATTGTATCATTCCAGGGGCCTGTAGCCTGTATTAAGGAGTCAAATGCAAATTTCAAAGCAACAAGCGTATTTTGAACTGGCGGCCGGCTGCGGGAATCGAATTTGTGAGAGACGGATATGCTAAGAAAGCAAAATGTTTGTACATAATTAAAAGGCTGCAAATGTGCCTCGTCTTGCTTGGAAAATGCAGTGAATATTGAAAAGTGCACGCATGTCAAGTTTTTTTGTGAATTGGAAGTAGTTGTTTCCTTCGCACGTCAATGAATTATCAGTTGATTAATTCGTGAGTAAGACCAATTGTTAATTGTCACATCAAATATTAAACTAAAATTATGGTTTTATTTTGTGGATGGGTTGGATAAATTCGGGCTAGCTTAACTTGGCACCATGAGATCTAATTATATACTGTATATAATCATCTAAAACTAAGAATATTTAAGAATAACATTATAAGTAGTAAGTAGTAAGTTCATTTTTAAATTTTGGAATATTCGATCCACATATTGCTTTATGTAGGAAAATATTGAAAGAAATGTCACGTACATGGAATATAGTATTATGTGTTCACAAGTATTTGATAATTTGAAATTAGTTATGTAGTATACATGTATCTATCTTCATATGCATTTATTCATTCATCTACAAATTCTGTCGATAATGAGATAATTATTTACTCTATTATACATTTCTAAAGCATTGAAAAGAAGAGACTTAACAGAATTCTGTTATTAATAATAAATAAGTACTAAAGAGAAAAAGAAAAAAAAAAATCTAAGAACTAAGACTTATAAATGAAAATTTCAAAAAAAATTAAAAAATAAATAAAAAAAAGACTAATTGTTGAATTACCATGATTTAAAAGAAGTTAGGGCATAGGAAATAAAATTTATCTAGTTTAACATTTGCCCAAGTTTGATTTTATTTGATGATTTTTATCATGTTCAAATAATTATTATTTATTTTTTGATATTTTAAGGGTTCGAATGTAATACCTAATCGAGTTCAAATTGATAAGAATCACATAAAGATATTGAAAATTTTTCTTAATTTCTGTAAAAAATTTCAAAGATTTGAGATTGATTTCTATGGTAAGAATCAGAATTACAGCATAATATAAATCAAACAAGTAATTATGAAGATTGAATCATGCATTTATAGAATTTTGAATTGTTGTCAATTTGTCTTTATTTTTTTAAAATAAAAACATTGTAATCTGTGATTTGAACAATACATTTTCCTTCACATTTGAGCATTTCTTTCATGGTATTAAATGGAAATATTAAATATCGTCTTGCATAAAATTCTTGAAACAAACTGCAAACTGGAGTAAACAAAATTTTTTGGTCAGCTTGAGACAGCGCGATAAGCATCAAATGGGGAAGTTGAATATCTTTCTTGTTTATAATAATTTCTCAAGATTTGAAGCTGATTTATGTGGTGAGGATCAAAATTATAATATATCATAAATCAACCTTATTTCTTCATAAACTTATTCTAACATCGTATTAAATTATTATCTAACCAAAAAGTTTGAACTTATAAAAGTAATTGCCTAAATAACAAGCTTAAGTGATTTGGTTTCATTTATGAGATTTAATTAACATAAATTTATTTTGTATCTTTTGAAAAAATGTAATCTACCACTTAAAATTTGAAAACTCTGACACTACATCAATCAAAACGTAAGCTATGTCAATTTGATGTGCTAGACGGAATTTTCTTTTTGTTTTTTTGATATACACACACGGGGCATACTTTTCACAACCTAATCTTCCACCAATAACAGTAATAACACATTAAGTTTGGCCTCATTTTCGTCGGTTGACAGTAATATTAGATTATAATATAGTACTTGCTTTGTTGCTTTCTGTTTGCATTAGTTATCACTCATGAAACTTCATAATAATTAATCAACCAACTCCTTAAAAAATGTAAATTATATTGGAACTTATCAATAATGATGAATTATTTATATAAACTAGTCCTCAAAAATCTAAAGAACTAGCTAAAGTGGGACGTAATACGTGCACATGAAGCAAAATTTAATTATAATCATGGGGTAGAATTAATTCATTATAATGCAAAATGAATTAATTAATCTTTACAAATTAATGAATTTATAGTCTCTCATTCATGATTACTTATTTTATCTTAAAAAATTATTTAATTTATATATATTTTTACGTTGTTAATCAATTCCGCACTTATATTTGTTTAGATGAAAACTTACATCTGAAAAAAATTTAATCCTCTAAAAGCTACTTGTATTCTATATTCCACTTTAGTTGACCAAAAGAGAATGTCCATGAGCCGATCAATATTGGAAGTGGATTCTTAAACGTAATGAAATATAATTGGGATTGTGTATTCGACGATCAAACCTAAAATGGCTGGAAGAAAGAACAAATTAAGTATACCATTATCCATACATGATTTTAAAACACAGTTATAATGTAGTGACCGTTAATGTGTTATTAAACGGTTCTCGAATGTTAATTGGATGAGGATAATATTAATAGATTATATTAATGTTTGCCCGACCACAAGTAAGGTACACTTTTATGTTTCTTTTGTATTTTATAATGTGGTTGTTTTTGTCAATGCCCACAAGTTAAAAAATACAAATGTTCTTTAGATTAATTAACATTTGTTTATTTTCTTAATTTTAATTATTTTTTCTTATCCGTAGAACACAATGGAGGATTGATAACTATCTGTCCAACGGAAGTGGAAAGGTTAATAGTGGCCACTTCTCCACCACTTTTCCCTAATGTTCGAAAATACAATTCTAAGTCCCAAAATTAATTAGGTTAATATAATAACGCTATAATTTAATTAATAAGCAACTAATGTTTCAATAGGAGACATTTATTATATTAGTACTGAGAAGAGTTTGGTAAGTGTGAAGATGACATAGGAAAGAACAATGGGTCATCTTGGAAATGCAAAGAGCTCCAATTCATATTAAATAATTATGAATAAAATTGCAATGTAAAATTTTATATTATATGTGCCTCAATTAATTAATTGATAATAATATATAGTAGAAGTTCACATCAGCTCCTTCGTCATCCCCCATAGAATTCAGGATTCAAGATGAATGAAATTCTTCTCTTTCCTTCACTTTCTTGAGGTTCAATAAGGTGTCCATTCCACTCTCTTACAAGAAAAATGATTCATTCATTCATTTAACATGCAAAGCCGGGACGTGTGCGCCGCATTAATCATGCCTACATAAGCATATTACTGATATTTCGACCTTTTGTCAGGACGAAACAACACCTGCCAACCAATGGCGGCCGTTATCGGACTCTGACACGACCATCATCTACTGCCACATACACACACGCACACACCATTTCTTTGACATTTCTTTTCCTTCTTCATCTCTTCTGTCCAAATGCATTATATATTATGATGTACGTGGACAGTCTTTCGTCTCCTTTCTTGGATTTCCCTTGCAGGATTTCGTATTCTAGTCCAAATTTCAGAAGGGTTTCACGCGAACACCTTGCTAGATAGGTTTCTTTTCTTTTCTTTTCTTTTTGTAAGGGTTTTTAGATTTAGTTTGAATCCGTAGATATGGCTGGATTCTTATGCTTTTCTCTTCGTTTCGTTTCTATTTGACTTAGACTCTAGTTTTGTAAGTCTTGACGAGTCTGTCCGTGTGTGTATACTGTTTGGCATTCTTGACATTTGCGCAAAAAGCGGTGAACTTGGAAGTCAAAATTTCTCTTAAACAGCAGCCCATATAACTAGCTGGTGTATGCAATTTATACATGAAAAGAAAACAGAACCCACCAAAAATAAACCAATTGGAAGCTAGAATCTTCACATTTTCTATGGAAAAAGAATTGGAGAACGGAATTCCATGCGTACAAGAATAATTTCTAGGGAAAATTAGCTTACAAATATGGCTGGATTCATATGCTTGCTGCCCAAGTCAAAAGTAAAAGATTTCATTGATTACTTCTATCTATATCTCAACCAATATAATTGCCAATAGAAACTTTCCACGTAAATTTCAGAAGACGGCATGTGAAAAAATACCGAACTGAAAGCAAGGCTGACTTCAAAGAAGACAACTCACAAGTTTGAACCTACAGCTAAATAGATTGCATTCATGCTGAATTCTAAATGACAACTGCGCACATGCGGCTTCTTAAATAGCAACATATATTCTAGGACAAAGCTTGGAATCACGAGACACTGAATAAATGTTGTATAATCTAATCCTGAAAATTTTGAAGAAAAATTATTTTGAAAAATTTGAAATAACTCCCTTTATTTGCCTTGACGAAAACCCACGTGGATGGCGTATGAGTCCATCAATTTTTTTCTGACAATAATCTCACGAGAGGATATTTTCATGCATTGTATGTGGCACTTCATTAATTATTAATGAAAACGCGTAATGCAATTTTCCTTATTATAATACTGAGTGGGTAATGGTCAGCTACGTCGTTGCTATGCACTCGTTGGAGAAAATTAACCTATATACTTTCAGTGCTTCAAACTTAGTTTTTTTCTTCAATGATAATACAAATTATGAGAAACCATAAGGCGCGATTAATGCTTCAATGTGGGATCCAAATTCTATAGTCAAGTGTGTTTGAGCAAAAGCAATATTAAAATGCTGATCTCTTGGAAAATTTTCGTGTTGTACACCTCCCTCTGTTTTAGAGGGATTAGTCTTGGCCTCTTGTTACAGAACGTGAAATTTCGGCCAGACCCCCCATCCAGTAATCAAACAAAACATTTTAATTTGTTTGCAGCTGATTGTCTGCAACTTTTTCTTCAAGAGAGTGAGAAACCACGGGGTTTTACTGGAATTCTAGTTCACGCATGTTTTTGATGGGAATTGTATAGTAATAATTAATTCTGTTGGTCGGTGAAGGATTTGCATATGGCGACAAACTTGTATGACTATGCTCTTTACCATGAAGTAAAATTTGGGTACAAGAAATCTGACCAATCAATAGATTAGCGCCAACCTAATAGGTTTGATAATTCGGCCGTCTATCTTTATCAAACAAAAGTTGGTACAGGATTGTGCCCAGAAAATATTCAATCTGTTGGCATCCCACCCCACGCTAGATTGCCTGCCCAATTTCACATTCACAGCTTTACTTATCCTAATCTTGAATGCGGGACCAATTACGAAGTGGGCAAACGTAAGCCATAAAATATATCTCGCAATGAAAATTCAAAATTATTGTTCAACTGAATGTTAGGTGATACAAATTTTCTCCAAATTTTATTTATATAAATTAACATGATAATATTGTATTATTATTACCTGTATTTTATAATTAATTTTGATCACATTAATTTATATAAATAAATTTCTATAGTAAGTTTGTGCATAGACAGCAATATTTGTTAAGTTAAATTATTTAGTAAATACAAGTCTTAGTTGAAATCTAATCTTGATAATTAATTTTAGCATTTATGCTTGGACATTTGGCAATTCTTTCAATGACTATTTTGATCTTCACTAACTCGTCAATTCAAAATATAATCTAAGTTTTATGGAAATTTTATGGATTTAAAAGCATATAGATAGCTTAATTAAGACATTCTTATTCCATAATCATGTGGACTTTTGAAAGTGATGAGCAATGTGACATATATAGTTTCCAGTCAGTGACACCCATTCACTACAAATTGGCATTATTTGAATCATTCTTCGTTCGACTATTGTCCATCATTTTAAATAGAGTAACGTGCAAGATAAATTTAATTAATTGTTACTACCAAGTTGGTAAAACGACAGTGAGTGTCCATGACGGCCTTCGCCTTTTGAAACATTAATTCTATATATGTTTCTTGCCATTATTCGGAGTGGATATTTCTCTGGTATTATATGCCATTATTTTTTTACCACCGTAAAGATTATTTTATTTTCAATTTTACTTAATTAATGAAAAGTTTAAGGTCACTTAATTAATAATTATGAATACCATGGTCGCGATGATTATCTTAATCACCATTTCAACTAAAAAATATATGGTTTATGACATTGCCCCGTCCATTCCCAATTAACAAACTGAAAATTGTAAATTGTTATGGTTAATTACTTCGAGATCAACATGTGCGGGGCACTAATACCTTTTCTCCAGCGATTATATACGTATGAACAAGACAACATAACAAAATAAATTTAATTTTATATAAAAACACATTAATAAATATAAACTTTCCTATACCAATTAAGGTGATAATTAATATGATATAATTATATTATTGATATATTTTCTATATTTTTTAAATTTTTATAATTTTAAATAAAAAAATTATAAGACATCTATTATTATTTTAACACTACAATATCAATTTGTATGACTGAATATATATGAAAATTTATATATTAAACAATATATTTTAAATAAAATTGCATATATTTTATAAGATTTTTAAAAATTTTGATAAATTTAGAGATTATGAAATTTTAGATGGATGACTAAATTAAACCATTGTAATTATTTTGTATAAATGTCAAGCAAAAAAATTAATTTTTTTTTAAATTGGTAAAAAAGTGACAAAATATTGTAAGAATCATTCGCCATGGATTTTATGAAGAAAAAATGTGATTGCGTATGGATTTTATGAAGAAAAAAAGCCATAAGTCGGTGGAAATTTACACTCCATATTCCATTGGTATGAATATTATGAGTGGAATATTCTAAGAGAGAAAAATGAGACAAAGAAAAGGCAAAAGAGTTTTGTGTATTTATCAATAGGGGACAAGGAATTTGGGAGTGTGCAGAAGAGCAAAGACTTTTAGGAAAATCTGCGATAAAGGCTAGCGCGACATTTTATGCTCCCTCACACACTTTGCTTGCTTTGCTCTCTCCCTCTCTCTCTCTCTCTGAGAAGCTAAACGTACACGTGTAACTTTCGTTGCCCACAAAACACCTTTTGCAAAGTTATGGCCACAATTGATTATGCGGCAAATTATGAATATTGAATTTTTCTTAAATGGAAAATAATAATTGACATAGTTGTCGAGTTTAAACTTGGGATACTATGATTTTTTAATTATTAATTTTTTTTTATAGAAAATTAGAATTATTAAAAAATTAAATATAGATAAAATTATGAGAAAATAATAAATTTGTTTAATTTTTATACAGCAATACTCAATAACTTTCTATATACTTAAACTTAAAATATGTTTAATTGTATGTATTTTATCACCAATATTAGTAATATTTTTCAAAAAATTTAATGAATATTCACATTTTAAACTTCTTATATATGATTATATCGTCTTTAACCCGTCAAAAAACTAGAGACATAAAGAAACAATAATTATGTTTGATAAAGCTAGTGTGAATGGAAACAAAATAACTCTCCGAAAGTAATCAATAATTCATTTTTCAATTCTTAATTCATAATAAATTTATTCCCAAGTAAATACAAAATAGAAAATCAGAAAAAAAAAAAAAAATTAGGTCAAGTCTTTGCACTATCAATTTTTTTAATATTGTTGAAAAAATGTCATAGGTAGAACAAACAGATTATGCCTTTTGTATTCATATGTTTATCCAATAAAATCTTTATATGTATAAAGATTTTATTGATCTTATTATAATGAAAAAAAAAATTAATTCACCCAGTTTTATTAAATTGAATTTTCATGTTAGAACCGCCTCTCTGAAGATTTTTTGGGTCGACTATTGGTAGCATCAGCTGAGCTTTCACCGGCATTATGTCATTATATTTTCTTGCCATCAAAAGAAGTCCAAATCCATCCCATTCATCTTTCTGTGTGGGATTAAGGGTGACGTATCTTCAGTCGAATCCAATGATCCAATCACCTAACACCATTCCAATCCTTTCATTCATCCCCTCACCGGATTAACAGTCGTTAATTTGGATCCCTTTATATTTATTGGGTTTGCTTCTCTTCTGTAACGTAACCGTTGGTGGGTATTTCGGGTTTTGTGTCGCTCTTTCATCGACTTCCTCTTAAAATGATTTATTATTATTTAAAATCTTTTCAGTTCCCTTTTGGTTAATCTGTCTCGATCGTGTCAGTCAGATCATTCATCAATGTCGTTAGTTGCTATTAACTAGATTCTCGGTCGTCAGATATCGCCCTTTTTATCTTTGAAAATAGATATCCTTGTTACACGATGGAGATGAATGGTCGGATCAATTATTAATGCTACATATTAATTAATCATATTATTTTTTTATTATATTACAAATGATCGAAATGACCTTAGAAAGATATAATTTGACTTGTCGACCATAAAGTTTGATAAAAATTTAATCACCTCGAACAGTCAAACACTGAGTCTAGTGTGTCTTGCATAATAATTTCTTAAATTTAATTATAGTTCTTCCTTTTTTTATAAATTATATTGTGTTGTGTGTGAGTGTGTGCTTGCTTTTTTTCTTTTTTTTCATGGTGACTACTATGTCGTTATTTTAAGATTAATAGTTGATGTGATACATAAATAGGTGTATTTATATAGATGAAAAAAAAATTACAGGAATGTTATCTTAAATTTTGCGTGTTACTATTCAAAATTTAGTGATAATCCCTTTGCAACAATTTTTTAAAGAAGGTTCATCATATAACCTTCAAATCATTCAATTTGTTATTTCTCTACATATCAACAAAAAATCCTAAAATTTTTTAAAAAATAATAATATTTTTTACTATCTATCTAAATATTCCGATTTAATAATTATATTAATTATTGAAATGAACTGTTCAATAATGTTTAGATTTTTCCTCTGAGGAGGAAAATTGTGTTGGTATAAACGATAATGGATTATGGATAGAAAGAAATTTGCCCAAATAACTTAGGAAGATGACAGTATAAATCCATAAATAGGTGAATTAATTAAGTTTAACTAGCAAATTAAGTCAAAATGATCACATCGGTGCTTTCCGTACACGTGAGAAATGCTCCATTAATTGGATTTCATTGTCCATAATTAAGGATTCTGATTAGTCTTTAATCAAACTTTATGCGTAATTAGCGAAAAATTAATGGCCTAAGGACACATACTTAGATGTCATGAAATTGTAAAATATCTATTAATTATCTACAAAAATCAAAGAAAGAGGGAAAAATCTTCAACACAGTGATATAGATCTCCTCCTTTCTTTCACAGAGAACATGACATGCTAAATTGAAAAAAAAAAAAATTAAAAACAGAAACCAGCTGAGCTCGGATTTCTAACTACAAGCCAAAAGCTACAAGATGGTTCCTTAGAACTACGATAATAATACTGTAATAAACATGACATAAACAAAATGGTTGTTAGGGCTTTTAATGTCCAGAAGAATACGGAGACCTGTCGGCTATATGATCCCTCTGGTAAATTCTTCCAGTAATTTCTCAATACCAACAGCAGAGAAAAAACCCGTCAAGCTTGGTTCACCAAGTCGCTCAAGCCAACAAAAGTTCCATGAAAACCGTACGGCACTCTTGATGACAACTTAATAGAAGCTTCAATCTGTAAATTCATGGCGTTGACAATCTGCAACTCTGATTTCCATGTCTTCTCGTCATGAACAAATGCAAGAATAAACCCATCGTCTTCATTTTCGGAACAGGCGTCTTTTGGCAAAAAAAATGGTTCACCACCGTATTTTCTATCTCCGTAAAAATACTTTGTTACATCTCCTGTAGAAAGATTCACTTTGGCAAAACCCGAAACTTTCGGCCATGGTTCAGCAATCGCGAGATAGGCAAACTGGGTTTTTCTCCCGAGTTTGTTACGGTTCACCATTCCGGCCTCTAAGTTCACCTGATCGGATTCCGAAAGTATCGGTCGGCGCGTGGATTTACCTGTCTTTAAATTGAGTCGAATTTCAGACAGGACACTTTTCAAACTCTCGTCACATTCATTGAAAATGGAGTCAGCAGGCGTCATGCATGATCCTATGACAACAACTTCATCAGATTCCGGTTCTTCCCAAGCGTTCCACAAATGAAAACAGAACGTATCTGGCGATTCAATCCAGATAATATCCTTCGAATTATTAGCACTTTTTGCAAGAATCCCGAACCGTGATTTTTTGTTCTTGTCGTAAATTACCGGAGAGCCACCAGTTATCATTTCCTGAAGTTTGAAAACAACTTGTTGGTCTGGAATCAACACAAAATTCTTAGTGATAGCGAAATCATGTATCATAGTTGGTGCTGGCAGAGGAATTTCCACGTCTGGTGATTTTTCCCCATCAGCAGAAAATTTGAAGTATTTGAGATACGGTTTTCGAACAACATCGTAACTCAAGGCGAAAAGCTCTTTAGAAACTGGGTCAACTTTAGGATGAGCTATCATAGTTGACTTGAGTTGGTCGCTAAAATTGTAACGACCAACAGTTTCAAGATCTCTAGAAGGAGTAATACGTACTTGATATGGAAGATCATCTTCAGACATGGCTAGAAGTCTGTTATTGAAGTAAACTAAACCAGCGTTGGCAACTCCAGTTCCTTGCGTATGATCAACAAGACCAGATAATCCTCTTGCGTAAAAGAGCAAGAGACGGCCGACGCCATTATGACCGTGTAATTCGCCGATTGCTTTTGGAAAAACAGGGCGACCTAATTCTTTCTCTTGTAATAATCTCCGCGTTTCTGTAAAGCGACAGGCGTAGCTGGCTTCGCCGTTATCAATGGTGACTGCATGAACCATGCCGTCACCGTCAAAGAAATGGTGTCCGGTAACTGGTTCGAATAATGGGTTGGCACCGTTACGGAGATAAACGCCCTTGATGCATTCAGGAATGGAACCGGTGACGGGGAGGGCATGCCGGACCGGTTGTTCCGGCACCGGAGCAAAGTTTCCACCAATTTGAACACGTGGGTCAACTGTTTTCGGTAGCGGGTATTGGCGCTCGCGTGTTACCAACGCGCTTTCCACCGTATCCAAGGCCAAGGCCACAGCCTTTTGGACGAAATTCCATTGCGGGAGGTGTGTTTTGTTGGATTTGACGGAGGACTCCTCTTTGGCAATTGCAGGGTTTTGATAGGGTTGTTTAGGGAAATGAAGAACCGACGGAGACTGTAGAGCACACTGTACCTTCATGGTTTTGCTAGTGGGCTTCTTCAATGTTACGGACTTAGATTTAAAGCCCATATCTACGAAAGAGAAAGGAGGAAAAGGGTGAAGAGACTGATAGTTAGCCCAAGCATAAGACTTCGGAGTTGTCGTAGAGGCAGCCATGGTTCGATTTGTGGGTTTCCTCAGACTGAATGCAAGAGCAAATGAAATTTTGTTGCTCTTTTATGTTGAGAGAGAAAGAGAGGAAATAAAAGTAGATGGAGCAAGAAAGAGTGAGAGTGACTGAGTTTTGGAAAGAAAAGGAAGAGAAAAATGGGTATAAATAGAGTACTGAGATGGTGTGAGGGAGAGAGATAATTAAACATTTGTTTGTAGTAGAGGTGCACCTCAGCCTTCTAAGAGAAGACCACGTGTTGGATTTGTGGGAAAGGCACTTGAAGATTGGCATTAGACTAGAAGAAAGAAAATGAAAATTTTATTTTTAAAAATTATTTTTAGGTTGCTTGTGACACAACGCCACAATTCCTACGTATTCTTTTTGGGGAGTATAATTGGAGGGGATCCTAAGATTAAGGACCAATAAGAGGGAGAGTTAGAGTCAGAGACCCACGAAAAGTAATACTGAACAGTCAGTCACCCTAATTGGTGCTTAACTTATTCTATTATTTTTAATTTTGAATCTATCTCCGCGTTTTTCCCCCTTAGGAAATAAGAGATGTCACACCTCACACCCCTACCCACCTGGCCGTTTTTCCATTCCCTTTCAACCGCGAAGTCTTGGCGACAGATTTAGCCCCATAAGCTCCTATTTCTTTTTCTTACATACATACATACATATACATATACATAAATGCATCATCCACCATATACATATATACATACACACATGATACCAACAATGGCTTGTATAATATCTGACTTATCTATCAACATCCATGACCCCTTCATCTGTGACTACCACCCCAGCCTATAATTTTACATAAAAAAAATAATAATAATTTGACCAATCATTCACTAAAACATATTCAATTGTATTACTATCATATAATTGTCTACATAACATTGACTTTAGCCTTGTTAAATATGTCAATAAGGTGGTTGGTTGATTTAACTGATAAAAAAAAATTGAAATAGTACAAAATTTTTGAAGTTTAAATATAACCCATACTGAAATTTTGCGGCGTGATTGGAAATATATACTGAAATATTCAGTAAATTAATAGCAAGTTAACCATATATCAAACCATATTAATATCTAGGACACATATCAATGATCAATATCATATTAAATACCGCGCAGACAATTTTCTTTTTATGGCAACAACATCGAAATAACATTTGGTTTTTAGCAAAAACAAAGCGTTGAAATATTTAATTTAGAGTCCCCCAATAGCAACAAGTTACCATTACGAAGAAATCGAATTGAGTTTCAAAGTCCTAGCCTTCAAAATGAAAGTGATACCCGTCGTGGGAAAAGATGGCTAATGGTGCTTTCTACTTCGTATTTTACTACCTATCTTCTATGAGTTAATTAATTCTGGCTGCGGTCCACATCTCTGAGCAGCCAGTACCGGATAAAGAAGGAAGAAAACGATGGCTGACAGCTTAGCTTATCTATCACTCTCTTCATTCTTCTAATGAAATGTGAACCAAAAGTTTTAGATACATTCTAAATTATAGCTTCTAGGGATTGGCTTGTTGATTTTGATTACCTGTCTACGTAGAAGCTTTGATTTTCTCCTTTGGTCCCAAACATTACATAAATGTTATTCACGACCATCTTAGTAGAAGAATACAGAAAAAAATCCAAATATAAAAGGATGAAAGTCAAATATAAAAAAATAAAAATAAAAATAAAAATAATTCGCATATGGTTTTGAGCAATTCAACATTGAATTTTAGTAATTTAGCATTGAATTGTTGCTAACAATTATGTATATATATGTTCCAACTGAAAAAAAAAAAAAAAAAATATGATCTTTAAATTTGGTTTACGTCTTGAAAATAAATAATGTTTGGACCACATTTGATTCCTTTCGGTTTGGGGATTTGTAATTTTTTAATTATTTATTTTACTCTATTTTATTTTGGGTAGAACTTATTCTAAAAGATCTTTTAAAAAAAAATAAATAAATAAATCTGCCTACTCTACTTAATAGCAAAGTGAAGTTAGGTGTCCTAATTATATACGGCATGGTACATCTGTTCGCATTGTCAGTTTTCGGAAGCAAATCTTTCATGTAAAGATTTTATCCCTCTTAAAAATTGACGAAAAAGTTCTCTCTCTCCGTCTTTGTTTTATTGACAAGAGAGTTGTAACATCCAATGATCAGCTTAGTTACATGTATTCCTTTTTACATTATTATGCTTAAAGACAATCTTATATATTATATATATATATATATAATTTTTCACTAGGTAGCGGCGGTTTTAGAGTCATCCTTGTCATTACGATATCATAATTTATGCATGGACATACAACTCTTCCTGGCAAGCGCATCGCGATCTTTTCTCTTTTATGTATGATTTTGTGGATATTTAAATTTTTTTAAAATAAAAAAATTAAGGCATTATACAAATTTTATCATTAATATTATTAAAATAAACGAATAAAATATTATCTCGTCTCAATCAAAAAATTTTTAGATCTTACCTAAAATCAAAGCAGCTGATTAAGAGCGAAATTAATTTATTAATATATAAATTATGATGTTTAAATAAATAACAATTTAGAATTTATAAAAAATAATAAAAAAAATTAAAATAAAATATTTATATTATTTATCGATATAATTGATTAGGTTCAAGAATGAGCTCATATTAGTATTGAAAATTTTTTTATGTGCGAGAATTTTAGTAATAGCTCAAAAATTTTTTTTTGATGTAATAAGTTTAGTATTTATTAAAATTTTTGTACGTGTAAATATCAAAAAATAAAAATCTGATTAAATAATATATTATTAGTATAGGCAAAAGGTAAATTATTTTATTTTTTTTGTATCGAATTATAGTAGTACAATAAATACTTACAATTTATAAAATATGGTGTCTCAAGTCTTTAATAGAATTGAAAAGTTCAGATAGATTTTAAAAAATGCACCCAACTTTATTATTTAATTTTTTATTTTTAATTATTAAAATTGAGTCGTCTTAATAATTCAGTAATAAATGTGAAGATCGAGTCGAACTAGTTTAAATCAAATTGTCCGTATAATAATATAAGTGAAAATAAAAAAATTAGGTTAAAAAATTTTTTAATATAAATTTCTTAAATTTTTGTCATTACAGAGCGAAAT
>JAWDEX010000006.1:6776858-6810576 GCA_035221805.1 Trichilia hirta | reverse complement strand
CTAGGGACATTTAAGAATAGTACTTAACTAATTAAGTCAGCTATTCTAAGGGTATTATTACATTTATATAAAACACAGATATGTAATAATAGAATCAAATATATTAATATAATAATGTCATGATACATAATCAATAAATATCCAAAATCATTATTGGATCTTAGGGCATACACCAATAGTTAGTAGTCAGAAGATTATTAGCAAGGGTAGCGAACACTATAATTTGTATATCTTGAATGCAAATCAAATATTATTTGATAGAATCAATCTTGTTACTCATGTTAACAATGTCTCAGCTCAAATATGGCATAATAGGATTGGTCACTTGTCTTTTAAAGTGTTAAACACTTAAAAAAATAAATTACACTATAAAGATGTCATGTAGAGCATTAAGAACCCATATTACATTTATCCTTTGGCTAAATAGAAAAGATTACCTTTTGTTTCACATAATTATATGGAAAAACTAAAATTTGATTTAATATATTGTAACATATGAAGGCCATATCATGTACAATTACATTATGGTTATAAATATTTTCTGACTTTAGTTGATGATAACATGAGATAGACTCGAGTGTATTTACTTAAACAAAAGTTTGATGTTTAAGCAATCATTCACAGGTTTTTCTATATGATAGCTACTCAGTTCAACAGCAAGATTAAGATATTTAAATCTTATAATACAAAAGAATTAGCTTTAACTAAATTTTTTGAATAACAAGATGTCTTGCATCAATACTCGTGTGTAGAAAGGCTACAACCAAACTCTATGCTAAAAGTAAAATATCAACATTTGTTGAATGTTGCTCGAGCATTATATTTTCAGTTTTATGATCCTATTCATTTTTAAAGTGAATGTATCCTAATTGCCACTTTTTTATTAACAAAACACCTTTTTTATTACTGAGAAACAAATCTCCCTATGAGCTATTGTATAAACAACAGACTACTGACTATAATTCTTATAGAGTCTTTAGTTATCTAGCATTTACCTCTACTATTCAAAACCATAGGTCTAAATTTCATCCTAAAGCAGTCACTTGTGTTTTCTTGGTTATTCTTCTAGTATCAAAGGTTACAAACTTTATGATATCTATAACAGGAAAATTTTCATTTTTAAGGATGTGTTTTTTCATGAAATCATGTTTTCATTTCATTATGAAATTCCTACAAACACATTAATAGATTCATTCTTAGATTAAGTATTATCCAATCCTTCGACCAAAAAAATAATTTATTTTATTCCTACATCTATTTTCTCTACATCTATGATAGGTATTCATCATTCTTTTTCACTTAAAAATACTTCGTCCAAGTCTATAACTTCTAGTTCTATTTCACCACCAACATGTCCTATTCTTCCTTTTAAAAAATTATAAAGAACCATCAAGTCTCCTTCTTATTTAAAAGATTATCATTGTAACCTATTATCCTTTCCAAATCATATTCATTATTCCTTCAAGAACACATCCTTTTTTTTACACACGAACTTATCCTATAATTCTTCATCCCCTCTTATAAATATTTTGCTTTGTCTTTGTCTTTTAATTTTGAACCTCAATTTTATCATCAAACTGTTAAGTTTCCACATATAGAGGGAAGCCATGACAAAATAGTTGAATAACTCTTAAAGAAGATAATACTTGGTCTATTATCCCTTTGCCATTAGGGAAATATTCCATTGGATACAAATGGGTGTATAAAATAAAATATAGATCTAATGGTTTTATTGAAAGATATAAAGCCAAGTTATTTGTTAAGGGGTACACTCAGCAAAAAGGGGTGAATTTCATTGATGCATTCTCTCTAGTTGTAAGTTATAGTCAAAATAATACTAGCCATAGCTATTAGTTAATCTTGGCATCTTATTCAATTAGATGTTAATAATACTTTTTTTCATAGTGATTTGTTTGAATAGGTATATATGGATATTCTAGTTAGGTATCATTAACAAGGGGAGTATTCTACCATAGGAAATATATTAGTTTCCAAACTCCATAAGTCACTTTATGATCTTAAATAGGCTCTACGACAATGGTATTCTAAGTTTTCCTAATATTTACTTCAAAATGGCTTTACACAATATAAATCTGATTATTGATTGTTCACAAAAGGAGCAGGTTCTTCTTTTGTTGCAATCTTAGTATAAGTTGATGATATTATAATTGCTAGACCTTCTTTCTCTGATATTTAAAATACTAAAAGTTTTCTTGAAGGCAAGTTTAAGCACAAAGACATAGGATCCTTAAAATACTTTTTTGGTTTAGAAATAGCTTGATCTAAAGTTGGCATTATTCTTTCTTAAAGACATTATGCATTATAGATTTTTAAAGATACCGATTGTTTTGATTGTAAACCTATTGTTGTTCCTATGGATCCTCAACTTCACCTGTGATCTATTTATTGATGTTTCTCAATTTAGAAGAGCTATTGGTAGATTGTTATATCTCACTCTTTTTTGACCTGACATCACCTATGTTGTGCATAATCTCATTCAAATTGTTTCTCAACTAAGAGTCCCTCATTTAAGAGCTGCTTATCAAGTTCTTAAGTATTTGAAGTCTAATCTAGGTTAAGGATTATTATTTCCTTCAACTTTTTCTCTTTAACTCAAGGCTTTCTTTGAAGCTGATTGGGCTGCATGTCCTAATTCTAGGCATTTTGTTATTGGTTTTCGTGTCTTCCTTCGTGAAGCATTGGTCTCTTGGAAAGCTAAGAACAAACTACTGTCATAAGGTCTTCAGCTGAAGCAGAATATAGGGCCATGGCTGCAACAGTAAGTGAGTTAGTTTGGTTAACACAATTATTGTGCAAGATTTTTAGATTCATACTTTTTCTCCTATGCCTTTTGCTCATAATTTTGTATCACATCAGTGCCTTCCGTATACAATAAAAATGCTCCATTAATTGAATTTCATTGTCCATAATTAAGGATTTTGATTAGTCTTTAATCAAACTTCAAGCGTATTTAGTGAAAAATTCAGTGCCAAAAGACATGTACTTAGATATCATGAAGGTGTAGAATATCTGGTAATTATCTACAAAATTATGAAAGAAAGAGAGAAAATTTTCCAACACAGTGATAGAGATCTCTTCCTTTCTTACATACAGAACATGACACAGTAAACAAAAAAATAAACAGAAAAAAAGGAAAAAAAAAAAACAAAAAAAGGCAAAACAGAAGCCAGCTGAGCTCGAATGTAACTACAAGCCAAAAGCTACAAGCTGGTCCCTTAAAACTATGATAATAATGCTGTAATAAACCTAACATAAACAAAATGGTTGTTAGGGTTTTTAATGTCCAGAAGAATCCGGGGACCTGTCCCATCCCTCAGGTAAATTCTTCCAGTAATTTCTCGGGACACTTACTAACAACAGGGAATAAAAAAGGTCATGCTTGGTTCACCAAGTCGTTCGACTCAACAAAAGTTCCGTGAAAACCGTACGGTACTCTTGATGGCAACTTAATCGAAGCTTCAATCTGTAAATTCATGGCGTTTACAATCTGGAGCTCTGATTCCCATGTCTTCTCGTCATGAACAAATGAAAGAATAAACCCGTCATCTTCATTTTCGCAACTGGCGTCTCTTGGCAAATAAAAGGGCTCGCCACCGAATTTTCTGTCTCCGTAAAAATACTTTTTTACCACTCCCGTAGAAAGATTCACTTTAGCAAAGCCCGAAACTTTCGGCCATGGCTCAGCAATTGCAAGATAAGCAAACTGGGTTTTTCTCCCCAGCTTGTTACGGTTCACCATTCCGGCCTCTAAGTTCACCTGATCGGAATCAGAAAGTATTGGTCTGCGCGTGGATTTACCTGTCTTTAAATTAAGCCGAATTTCAGACAGGACACTCTTCAAACTCTCCTCACATTCGTTGAAAATTGAGTCAGCCGGCGTCATGCATGATCCTATGATAACTACCTCATCGGATTCTGGCTCTTCCCAAGCGTTCCACAAATGAAAGCAGAACGTCTCTGGAGATTCAATCCAGATGATATCTTTCGAATTATTAGCATTTTTTGCAAGAATCCCGAACCGTGATTTCTTGTTCTTGTCATAAATCACCGGAGAGCCACCCGTTATCATTTCCTGAAGTTTAAAAACAACTTGTTGGTCTGGAATCACCACAAAATTCTCAGTGATAGCGAAATCATGCATCATAGTTGGTACTGGAAGAGGAATTTCCACGTCCGGTGATTTTTCCCCATCAACAGAAAATTTGAAGTATTTTAGATACGGTTTTTGAACAACATCGTAACTCAAAGCGAAAAGCTCTTTAGAAACTGGGTCAATCTTGGGATGAGCTATCATAGTTGACTTGAGTTGGTCGTTAAAATTGTAACGACCAACAGTTTCAAGATCTCCAGAAGGACTAATACGTACTTGATATGGAAGATCATCTTCAGACATGGCTAGAAGTCTATTATTGAAGTAAACTAAACCAGCGTTAGCAACTCCAGTCCCTTGTTTATGATCAACAAGACCAAATAATCCTCTTGCATAGAATAGCAAGAGACGGCCGATACCATAATGACCATGTAATTCGCCTATTGCTTTCGGAAAAACAGGGCGACCTAATTCTTTCTCTTGAATTAATCTCTGCGTTTCAGTAAAACGACAGGCGTAGCTGGCGCTACCGTTATCAATGGTGACTGCGTGAACCATGCCGTCACCGTCAAAGAAATGGTGTCCGGCAACCGGTTCGAATAATGGGTTGGCACCGTTACGGAGATAAACACCTTTGATGCATTCAGGGATGGGACCGGTGACCGAAAGGGTATGCCGGACCGATTGTTCCGGTACCGGAGCAAAGTTTCCACCAATTTGAACCCGTGGGTCAGAAGTTTTCGGTAGTGGGTGTTGGCGCTCGCGTGAGACCAACGCGCTTTCCGCCATATCTAAGGCCGTAGCCGCCGCCTTTTGAAGGAAATTCCATTGCGGGAGTTGGCTTTTGTGGCATATTTCAGAGGACTCTTCTTTGGTAATTACGGGCTTTTGGTAGGGTTGTTTAGGAAAATCAAGAACTGAAGGAGAGTATAGAGTACACTGTGCCTTCGTAGTTTTGCTAGTGGGCTTCTTCTTCAATGCTGCTGACTTAGATTTTAAGCCCATATCCATCAAAGAAGGAGGAGGAAAAGGGCGAAGAATTTGACATTTGGCCCAAGTATAAGACCTCGGAGTTGTGACGAAGGCGGCCATGGTTAGATTTGTGAGTTTCCTCGGACAGAACAGAATGCAAGAGAAAATGAAATTTTGTTGGTGTTTTACGTCGAGAGAGATAGGAAAGAAACGTAAATGAAGCAAGAGTGAGTGAGTTTTGGAGAGAAGGAAGAGATAAATGGTATAAATAGAGTAGTGAGATGGTGTGAAAGGGAGAGATTATTTAAAAACATTTGTTTGTAGTAGAGGTGCACCTCAGCCATCTAAGAGAAGACCACGTGTTGGATTTGTGGGAAGGGCGCTTGAAGATTGCCATTAGACTAGAATAAAGAAAATGAAATTTATTTCTAAAAAAATTATTTGTAGGTTGGTTGTGACACAACACCACAATTCTTACATATTCTTTTCGAGGATTATAATTAGAAGGATCCCAAAATTAGGGACCAATAAGAGTGAGAGCTAGAGTCAGAGACCCAGGAAAAGGAATAGTGAAAAATCACTCACTGTGATTGGTATTTAACTTATTGTATTATTGTTAATTTTGAATCTAACTCCGCGTTTGCCCTTTTACGAAATCAGAGATGTCACAATTCACAACCCTACATGTGGCTGTTTTTCCACTCTCTTTCGACTACGAAACCTTGGTCATATCACTTGAGAAATTTAGCCCAGAAGCTCTTCTTTTTCTACATCCATACATATATACACACACCCATGCATTTTCATCCACATACATGCATACATACATACCAACAATGACTTGTATAATAATTGTCTTCTCTATCGACATTCATGAACCCCCTTTGCCTGTGACCCCCACACTCCCAGCCTATCCATTTTACAGAAAAAAAAAAAAATTATTTGACTAATCATTCACTAAAACATTTTATGGTCGTTGGTTGATTTAAATGATAAAAAAAATTGAAGCAGTAAAAAAGTTTTCAAAGTTCAAGTCCTACTCATACTAAAATTTTGCGACGTAATTGGAAATATATACTGAAACATTCAGTAAATTAATACCAAGCTAACCATATATCAAACCGTACCAATATCTAGGGCACTGACCAATGATCAATATCATATTAAATACTGCCAGAATATTTTCTTTTTTATAGCAACAGCATTGAAAATAACATTTTTGGTTATTACCAAAACAAGACGGTAAAGTATTTAATTTTGAGGTCCCCCAATAGCAATAAGCTACCTATGGGAAGAAAACGAATTGAGATGAAAAATCCTAGTGGTGAAAATGAAAGTGATGCCCGTCACGGGAAAAGATGGCTAATGGTGCTATCTTCTTTGTATTTTACTACCTATTTTCTTTGAGTTTAATTCTGGCTGCAGTCCACATCTCGGACCAGCCAGAAGCACGGTGGAAGACCACCGGATAATGAAGGATGAAAAGGATGGTGATATCACTCTCTTAATTCTTCTAATGAAATTTAAACCAAAAGTTTTAGATATAATGTAAATTATAGCTTTTAGCGATTGGTTTGTTGATTTTGATTACCTATTCAGGTAGCTACCTTTGATTGTCTTCTTGTTTAGTTCTTGAAATGGTCCCAAACATTACATAAATGTTATTCGCGACCATTATAGTGGAAGAGTACGGAAAAAAATCCAAGCATAAAAGGATGAAAGTCAAAAAATAAAATGTGTACATGGTTTTACGCAATTCAACATTGAATTTTAGTAATTTAGCATTAAATTGTTGCTAACAATTATGTATATATGTTCCCGCTGAAAAAATACTTTGATCTTTAAATTTTGGTTTATGTTTTGAAAATAAGTTATGTTTGGAACCCATTTGATTCCTTTAGGTTCAGGAATATATAATTTTTTAATTATTTATTTTATTTTAATACATTTTGCACAGAACTTATTTTAAAAAGATCTTTAAGGAAAATATTTGCTTACTCTACTGGGGAGCAAATTGAAAGTTATGTGCCCTAATTATATACTGCATTGCACATCTGTTCATATTGTCAGTATCCTGAAGCAAATCTTTCGTGTAAAGATTTTATCCCTCTCAAAAGTCAACAAAATAGTGTTCTCTCTTTGTGTTTGTGTTACTGATAAGAGTGTAGTAACATCCAATGGTGCGCTTACAAACGTGTCTTCCTTTTTACTTTTATATGCTTGAAATATAATCTTATTACTTAATTTTATTAATTAAGTCCCACCCCATAATGTCACGGAACACTTTGAAACAGCAGCTACCTGTGCAAATTATTTATATGTAAAATTAATTTTTTTTATCATAATCTATATACAAATAATAAATGGCAAGACAGAGATGTTCTTCTTTTCTGTAGCTCTCTATTGAATATTCCATCTCGTAAAATAATCTCTGTATCTATATTCCTGCTAGAGTTTTGTATCATAATTTAAGCACGGACATACAACTTTCCCTAGCTAGTGCGTTGTGATCTTTTCTCTTTTCTGTATAATTTAATTCGTGTTAGATTACTTTACATAGAAAATTCCTTTTCCAAGGCGTTTTGTATTTGAGTCATCAATAATGCAGAAGATATTTCGTCATACATCTTTTGAAGGGATAAGACTCGTTTTCCTCCTAATTACCTTCGTCAAAGGTTAGACTAGTTTAACGAGAAGAAAAGGGAAAAGAAAGAAAGAACTATGTATAACAAGGATCGCAACATAGATACAGATATTGCTGGATATGGTTTAGTTAGGCTTAGCTTTAATGTTGTATTATATCAAAAAATTATATATATCATATGATTGTTCTTTATCACGATGATTGGATGTACAAGGATTGGGTTGATTCAGTTAAGGATTAAGAGGATATGTACACATGCAATATATAAGAGGAATTTAGATCCGGTGCTTATCTATTTTTTACCTAATTTTTTATAAATTTTTTGACATGCGTCTATTTTTATCTATATACGATCAATATTTATTTTATTATTTATTATCATTTATTTCTTACTAATATTAGTTGTTAATTAATAATTACATGTGTATATTTACTCGGGTAAAGTTTGGACGAGCACTTAATCCGAGTTCATACAAGAGATGTAATTAATCTTCATAAGCTAAGAAAATTAATTATTAGATTTGCAAGTAGATAGATAGATAGATAGAGAGAGAGAGAGAGAGAGAGAGAGAGAGAGAGAGAGAGAGAGAAAGAGAGAGAAAGAGTAGCTAAAATTATAAATTTTTTATACACATAATCGTATTTAAAATAATGTGATATAACAGTATTAATTGTCATCTGGTCTACATCATTTATTTTTAATAATTCCATTCATTTTATACTTTTTTAACCAAAAATAACATATCCCATTATTTTGTACATAAAGAATTTGTATAAAAAATTTGAATTTCTAGTATCACTCTTATATGGTAGGATCAGTTCCGCTTAAGTATAGAAGAGATAATATTTTTACGAATATTGCGTTTGTTGGCAGTGATGCCTCTATCACATTGCCGTCGGTGAGCCATTCTTTTGACTGAATAATAATGAAAGCAAGTCTTCCTCGAATCATATAAAACTGAGATCTTTCGAGGCTGTATTTATATGCAAACCCTAACTTTATAGAATTGAGAGGAATTCTTTTTAATTTTATTTTTCCCTCCCTTTTTTAAGGTACGTATGTACAATCACAAGTGCATATAAGCATCATGTTCAAATTCACTCCCTACGCTCATCTGATTGATCAATCCATATCGGAACCCGTACTCAACTTCTCCAACAATGCATAATTAGATTACAGGATGAAGATGAAATGAGTGACAGTACATGGATGATTGAGAGGGATCATTTTCTTAAAGTATACGTTTTATTAGAAGCAAATTCGAAAGGTATCGATCGATGTCTATGCTTTTGCATGAATCTTTTTGCTGTTTATTCATGGAACTTGTCACAAATTTTTGTACATTGTGCAATCAAATACGTCATTCTAGTAAGTTAAATGTTTTCAGCTACCAATCATTTCCTAAGATATAGGCGATGGGGGCCGACTTACCGTCAGCTAAGGACCCTGACGGGCTGATGTTTGCGTGTCATCCATGGCACAATAGCTAAGAAATACACAACTTGCAGAAAACGGTCAGAGCATACGGAAAATGAAAACAATTACATTCTGGGTTTGGAAAATAGTTTCTTTATGATGATAATGTACTTTTTACCGTATACCCCAAGTCTCTTCCCATTCTTTGTACACTAAATTCAAATACAAGTGCGAATTCAAAAAAAAGTAAATAAATAAATTGTTTATACTATTATAAACCACTCGACGACTTAGGACGATGACCAAGTTTAATTTAATGGATTATGATATGGTTCGTTCAATTATCTCTTATAATTTTACATTTTTTAACTCTCGCTAAAATTTTTCAATTTTGTATTTAAATTTTTAATTCTTTATTATAGTTTTTTACTTTTAAAAAATTAGGTATTACACACATACAAAAAATAAAAAGATTTGTACCGAAAAAGTTGAGAATTAAAATCGAAATACTTGCCTTAGGTTTATTTACCCAGTTTTCTGCTTTGAAATTGCGTCAATCCCACTTGAAAAGGAGTGTTGATACTTCGCGACTCACAGGGTAATTCTCAACAGCTAATTTGATTGGTTTGACAGTGACAATCAACCAAGTGTTTTCATAATATGGGGATATTGTACTACCCTATTAAAATTGAGAATTGCATAAGCGTTCATGTTTTGGGAGTTGGGAATTTGAATCGCATTTCCAGGTACGTCATACGATCCAAACTTCTAAATTAGGGTTTCGTTCCTTCCTTATTTTTTCTTTTAATCTTTCTTGACAAGAAATTGAAGAAACGTTAGAGTGTTTGGAAATAATTTTTGAAAAAAAAAACTGAATTTATTAATGAATAAGAAAAAGACAATTAACTACTAAATCTTTTTAAATCTCTTTACACTAGATATTATGTTACTCAAAATTATTAAAATAGACAAATTTAAACTTTATTGCATATAAAATACCAAACAAATTATAATTGTAAGAGGTTAATTATTTGTTAATTAATTGTTCATTCAGGTAGTGGATTATCTATATATAATCAACGAAAACTTAGGATAACAAATAGTTGCGATCCACGACACCAATCACATAACTCACATGGCTAACACTCAATTAAATTTTGTGAGAACTTGAGTTTAGCCAATCAGAAACCGATGAATTAGTTTAACTTTTGGTTAATTATTTGATATTTAAGCCTTGACAATAATTAATTATGTTGGCAATAATTGTCGTTTTTAACAGATGGCACGTGGTGCAGCAACAACATCCGAATGAAAAAATATCAACTTCTTTAATTATCAAATCGGCAATTATTAATTAATTAATTACGTCACCAAATTAAACAACATATCACTCACCAAATTTGACCATTACCAAGCAATAATCATCGCAATTAGTGGAAAAGTTGACCAATTAACCGACTACTTACTTAATCAATGCATTTCAGTTGGTTGTTTCAACCACTCCATAACGTATGCTTAGATGGCTCCAATCCCAGTTATTTTCTCGATCCATAATAAGTAATTAAGAGTGTGATTAGAACTGAAACGTCGTAATACTACAAATTATATTGTCATTATATATTTTTCATTTTATATTCTATTTTATTTTCGTAAAATAATAGTACACATGATAAGAATATTGCTTGGTCCGTAGTATAAATAAATTCTTATAAAAAATTTATACACGTAACCACTCCATATACAAGTATGTAGAGAAAAATAGCAATTGAATCGTTGGCAAGAAATCACCACTAACGAACAGCGCCGCCCATGTGCGGCACTTGCAAGAGAAAGAACGGCGGAAAAATCTTTCTGTTGTCAATTGTTGGTCTAATTCCCACTTTTACACATGGCTGCACATGGGCATATCTGATATAAATACTCTTAAGCATCTTGGCATATCAAATAGAATTGTCATTTCATTTGGAATAATAATAACAATAATACAGTCAAAAAATTCCTTCATAATCTATAAATAAATTATTACCAAATACCAACCCAATCGTTGTCGTTGAATAATCTTTCAAATACATGAAGACCAAATTTCCTATTGCAGATCGCGTTTGGATAACGAAAGGCTTAAGCCTGCCTTAATTAAGTAACTTATTTGAAACATAACATCGAAAGTTCTTCCCATTTTTTAAAATGCCAATAGCTTGGCAGGTAAGATTAAGCAAATCAAAATCATTATTATAGATAATTAAGTATAATCTCCCATCCCTAATCCATATTATTTTTATACACACACAAAAAAAAATATTTTCAGCACTAGCTCACTCTTCTTTGTGTAAATTATGTATGGGAATTGGGATGCAAATCCTCTCTTCCTTCTTTAATAAGTTAGAAGGTATATTTAATATTATGAGATAGTAGGCCATAAAAATATGCACTAATTGATTTAATAATCGGGCAGACCTATAACTGACCTGACTGACAGGAAATAAACTGCTAACTGCCAATACGCACCTAAATCACATTGAGTTGATAATACTGATAATGGATTAATAATAATCTTCTTATCCTTCGATGAACAATAAGAATAAACGCAATTAATTTGGAGAAAATAAATGGGAATCTAAGACTCTTGGAAGCTTTTCGGTTTCCCGACTTTTTCCTAGTGGATGCTTGCAAATAGAATTATAGAAAGGATCAAATTCTTCCAGGAAATCAAATGTGTTATAGAAAGGGTCAAATTCTTCAAGGAAATCAAATGTGTTGTAGATATCAATATATGAATAGGTGTATGAGTTGTTCTTTTTAATCGAAGCAAATGAAATGAAATGACACGAAACGAAACGAAAACATTGTTGGATTGGACCTCAGTCAAAAGTTGACAAGACAAGGTAGGCCAGGAAGAGAAACAGATTTTGATTTGATGGGATCGTGTTCATTGGCACATGATGTGCATAAAATATGGGAAGAATGTGAAGTGTGGCCTCGTATGCATTTCATCATTAATATTAGAAAGTGGGCATCTTTCGTTTGGTCAGTCATTATTAGCAAGAAAACTCTCTCGTGGTATGTTCACAAACAATAATCATTATTGATAGATTTTTACAGATATAAATTAAAAATATATCAATGTACATACATACTAATATGGTGGTCTTATATTGTTGTTAAGTGTATTACATATTTGTTATTTATATGTAGCGAATAATATAAGTTAGTGCTATTAATTTATATAAGAATTTGTATTTATAATAATATTATTATTAAATTATAATTTTAACGAATCAACATAAATTTTGTGGAATCTTTGTGTGAGTAATAGTGAATTTGAACTAGTCACCCATTCTAAATTCGAGAGTTTTGCACGTTATTGGAACCCACGACAGTGAAATGCATGATATATTATTTCTACCTAATTCAGATCTCTCCCGAATTCTTTGTGCACTAGTAGCAGTGATTTTTCTCGTGTGCTTGATTAAATTTCGACCTTATATAATTTCTAGGTCAAGTATATATTGGAAAATTTGAATGAGTAATCGTCCAAATGCATGAACCAGTACAATGGAATACTAGCAAAAGGAAATATAATCTTAAGACTTTCGGGTTGCTTTTCTTTACAAAAGTGGTCGTACACTCAAAACCCAAGCGGTAGGCAAAGTGGTGTTGGAAATTTCAAGGTTAGGTACTATATAATTTAATTACTTCAAGTTTTAAACCTGCTCCCTCCGTCTCTTTGCTTTAGAATATCAGCTAGCTTTTCTTCAAAGCATACACACCAAGGAAAGAAAATGACGCCCTATAGCATTGACTATTTATATTGAATTTTATTCATTCATTAATTATTTAGTTAATTTCTGCGTACGAAATTAATGTTTGTCTTGCAACAAATCGGATTTTTCAAAATGGTTTAACTGTAGCAAGTACTGCAGCGAACTTTGTGGGAATTACGAGAAGTTGTGATCACCGAAAAGTATGGTTATTATCTTTTGCATAGATAAGTACATTAACAAATTCAAAGTTGATTTAGTGTAAGCCAGTGTTTTTTGAAACAAAAAAATAAATAAATAAATTACACCATATTTTAAAAATTACGTGACGTTCACATTCAATCATCTCCATTAAACACACAAACACATATATAATGAAATATTAAAACTAATAAATAGTTTATTATCCTTAGAATATTTGATCACAAGCCCGTACAAACTAGTCACGTTATAACCCAAACCCTAGCAACTGTCCTAGAACCATTACTATATATCTAACAATTTCCTGCAATGAATGCATGCAAGTTGTGTTTCGTTAATTCTATTCTACATAAAGTTATATGTAATATTTTTAATAATAACTCACGATGTTCACAAAATGGCCATGCTAATCCAATCGTTCCAATTGCAAGCTTTCTGGATCAAGCAAGTTGCAAAGTAAGTTCGTACGTCAACTTGTAGTGTCGTCGATGTCGAATCTATTCTAAGCCGACTTGGAGTCTCGTCTCGTCAATGTCGAGAATTAATCTTAGCCACTAACAATTATTACATTATAAAATAATTAGTCAAGTCATAATTAACACCCGAGAACCTTGAATTGGACGTGCAAGTCGATGTCACCGCGCATATTGAGATAATACGATCCACTTTCTAAGATTAATTACTTCTCGTTAATTCTTTAATTTAGTCCATTTAATATATAATATGTATTCTGTCATTTTCTGCCAATTTGTACGATTAGTTTTCAGCCTCAATTTTACGTCTTCAACTTGACCATTAATGACGAAGCTTTAAGTTAGGCTTGGCTTTCTCGACAATTCGAACTGTTTCTCATCCTGTATCATAAATAAAGATCAATCCAACTTGAAGTTGTGATTTTGACAAGGATAAATTAATGACATGGACAATTGATGCGATAATCATCCATTAACTTAAGGGTCATATTACACGACATTTAACTGTATCGTATATTTTTACACATTTTTAATTTGTTTATTATAATTTCTTAATTTTTATGATATATTTTTTAATTTTTATCAAATTTATAAAAATATAATAAAAAGTTAAGAACTATAATTTACTATTATGTTTTGTAACCTAAAATTCTGCATACTTAGTATAGAGAAGTCATTATTTATAATCTAATCCTTTGAGGTGGCAAGTCATTATGGATAATTTAATAAAAGAATATCGTAATCCAGCAATGAAGTGTTATGGCGATGACACCGGTACTTTACCAAAATAAATTGACAATTTTTATCAAGGTATTGTTTTCTAATCTCTCTCAAAAACGATCATTACCATTTATGGGTTTTATTGAAATTTAAAGTACGGAGTTTTATTTCTTGAATATAGCATTTTCTCAAAAGATTATTAGTTTTTTAAATAATATTTGTTTAAAATAAGAAATAAAAGATTCAATATTTTTTCACATTTATTTTTTAAAAAAATTATATAATTTTTATTTATCTGTTGAGGTAAGGTAAGATTTGGTACTTTGAACTTTAGAATTTAAAATGTTAGGCAAATGCCGCTTTTAATTTCTCAACGATTTGAAAATTTTCTGTTTCTTCACGAAAATGAATTTTCCGAAAAAAGAATCCAAAAATTGTCAAAGTCAACCAACTAAAAATTGTCGAAGTCAACTAATCAATTGGCTATATTTAAAAAAATAATAATAAATTTGATGATATCGCAAGAAATAAATAAACAAACAAATAAGCATATTTTACTGGTATATAATGTAAGCCCGCGGTAATCACATTCGCAAAATGGGAGATTGATATAAGATTGGGCCATCTGGCACACATAACGCACAGTAATAACATTCTAAGAATAGTCTTTAAATTCTCATGGACCTCCTTCTTTGCATGAATCTGGGTGTATTCCGATATTGAGAGGTGTACTTATAATTAGGTGTATTCAGCAATTGATAAAGTTTACAATATCTCCGTCCCTTGTCAGAGCCCAAAATTCATGCCACGTCTATCTTCTTTTATATTAATTTCTTAATTTTTCATGTTGTATAATGTATACAAATCGGTCATAATCTTATATTATAAATAAAACATATTTTTTTAACGTAAAATATATAATTCTATTATTTTAATTTATACCAAAAAATTTAGATTCATAATATTATTATCTAGCAATAAAAAATAATTATTGAATTTATTTAAAAAAAAAAATCCAAAACTCCTAGATTATTTTATAAGTCAGAACTTAAATAAATATAGAGTAACCTAAAATTTTAGGACCTCACATATCATCAAAGGTTTCGAAAAAAACATAAAAATCCAAGATCTTCTTGTAAAAAAAAATATTATTATAATATAAAAGTTCGAGACCTTTGAAGTTATTAAAAATTTTAAGTAAAATGTAAAATTTTAAGATCTCTTTAATTAATAAAAATTTTAATTACGAAGAAAAATTCTAAAATTTTTTTAATAGAAAATATCTCAAATATAATGTGAAATTTAAAAATTTTCTTATCATCAAAGGTATTAATTATAACAAAACAAGAGTTTCGAGCTTGACAAAAAATTTTAAGACCTCCCTTTTTAACGAAGGTTTCAATGATAATGTATAATATGTGACCTTGTAATATAAACTATAGTCAATGACATAATGAAAGTCTCATATATAATGTAAAAATTTAAAATTTTCTTCAAAATTTTAAATGTGATATAAAATTTTAAGACTTCCCTACGACAGTTATTTCTTAGATTAAAATATTTAAAGTTTATATATTTTTTAAAAAATAAGAAAAGATCTTTAGTCTAATAATTTTATCATACTATAAAATCTCACAATTCTCTAATCCTTGAAAGGAAGGGGCAAGTGCAAAAAAAACAGTGATAATTGAAAAAAAAATAGCAAATAGAAGGTAAAAGGAAGGAGAATCGGGTACATATATTATTAGTTAAGTTATAATTTTTTAATAGAAATTTTTTAGAATTATTGTCAAAATTTTATCTAAAAAATTTCTATTAAAAAATTATAACTTCAGTATTAGAGAGGTTTTACTGGAACACCGATTTTACTTTTAATTATTTTTTCCTAATTTTAGGTAATTTTATATTTATCCGGTAATCGAGAAAAAAATTCTAATACTTAAAATTCGAAAGAGAAATTCATTGCATCAACAAATTGCGTCGTCAATGAGAAATACATATTAAAAGCTCAAGTGATAATTACCGTGAGAAAATGGAGAAAATTCATGGCAACAATGCGAACTCATACAACCAAAAATCTACAACAAAGAGGAGGATCCGGAAGGTAACTCTCTTAAAGTAACAAATCTCAAGTCCAGTCTTTGTCTCCCTCCCCACAAATCTCAGCGATATGAATTTCCATTTATTTGTTGGGTATAGCGAATATTGCATTTTTCTTTGTCTCATATAATACATCAAAATTTAGATACATTATCACATTATATTTAAATTATTTTTCATTAAATTTAATCTTTAATTTTAATATAATATAATAAAATATAAAATAGTCCTGTTATATTTGTAAAATATATATTACTTAATTTTTTTTTTTTTCTAAATATGTAATGTACACTGCATAATGTATGACTTTGTCCCAACAATATACGGTATATACCCGCGAATTAAACGGAGTCATATGACCAGTGCCAAAATTTACGAATAAAAGATGTTGAAAAGGAAACCCACCGGCAAGGAAGTGGTGATCACTGACCTTCAGCTATGTAGGCACAGACCACTAAAGCTACCGCCGGGGATTCTCAGCCGTATCACGAAGGAGACACCGCACTGATAAAGCCAAATAGATCCGTTGTATAGGCAATTCTCTCTCCTTTAAAATCACTGAATTTCTTTTTTCCTATAATTTCTAATTCTGTGTGGCCTTCCTTTTATAATTTATTTTCATGTTGATTTGATTATTCGTCTAATAACAGAAGTAAATCCATGGTATATTATTTATGTAATTATGCAGTAAGGTCAGTTTCTGTCTCTTTACGTATTGTAGATTTGAACTGAAATCGTTTTTCTTCGTAATTTCTAATCGTATGCAGTGTATAATAGTTGTCGATTTTTTTTTTGGGGGGGCATGTTCTTCCTTCAAAGAATAGGAAATTAGTGAATCTACCTAGGAAAGCGATTTATGGAGTAAAAACTGATTTCAGTGAATGATTAGAGGAGAAGAATCTATTATCATTTAAGTTACTGAGGACGAAAATTATATATGTTTATTGGATATCAAGAGAGAATTTTTCCTAAGCTAGACGTCTATGTTGCTTTTATCTTGATGTACTTTTGCACATCATGTTTCATTTAATCATGATTAAGTAATTTTGAATTTTCTTGAAATTTCTAACAGTTTTGGGATTGTATTCTGTTCAGATTTATCTTTGATCCATGTAATTTGATGCAATATATGGTCCTCAAGGATAATGTGCACAACCATCACTTCTGATTTATGTTTGAGCTGTGAATGAGTGGAAGTTGGAACAACAAAAGTGGGATATTTTGTATCCATATTGATGTTTTGTTTACCCTGATTAGTTGTTGCTTCATGCTTTGACCTTATACCGGCCATCTATCCCTTTTTGAGTGCAAGTAGGATTGAGCTTTATGTTAACTAATACATGTAAAGTTAACAGTGAGTATATAAGGTATTTCCTGCAATAGTAAGGCCGGTTTAATGTTGTTCTTTTCCATATTCTCCACCGCATTTTGGAAGTGTCAGCTGGAGGTAATAAATCCTATGGTTTCGCCAACTTACTGGACACGGAGCTGGATTACTACTCGTCTCTTTTGCTTCACAGAAAAACTTCATTTGTGAGAAGCTCTTTCCTGTTGAAATTCTTGTGGTCCCACCTTTAGGGTTCAGTTTCATTAGATGTTGTGGCATCTCTTAATACATTTTAAATGCCTGGGGCCTTCCTACTCAGAAAAGAGAAATGAAGTTTGGGTCTTAGGAGTGGATTTGTCTTATCCAGACTTCTTACTTGGTTATGTTCCCCTTTTTGAAGTAGTTAACTGTATATTTCCAATAATTATTTAACTTTATTAACAACAAATAAAATATAAAAAATGAAATGCGTGCACAAGCACCTGCTAGTTAAGACACAAAGGTTTTCCGAAATTATGGTTTAATTCGTCATCTTCCAATCATCATTTCAGTGTAACTATCTCGTTCTCCTTTAATACACAATTACTTAGATCTGGCCTGTATTCTTAATCTTTAGAATCAATGTATTCATGAACCACTTCAGCTATTGCTTCTTCATCTTTCTCTACTAAATAAAGAATTTGAAAAAATAGGCTACAGTTACAGTTACATGGACAGCTACACTTATTTTCTATATTACCAAAAAGCTCCACTGTTGAAGTCTCGTTTATATCATGTTTGCGAACATAGTATTTCAATTTTGAATGGCCTGTTATTGGTGTTAATTATTAAAGTGATAGGATTGTCATATAAATCCTCCTACTCACATGATAATGTGTTCTCACAACTAGTATAGATTATGGCTTTGGATACGGGCGTTGGCGGAAAAGGATTCATGTATTCCCCTCCCACAAGCCTGAAGTGAGCATTAGTTGAGTTGAGTTGGATATATGCTAGATGGTTTTGCTACCAGAAAATGATAATCAGAGGAATGCTTGTGCACGCTCTCATGACATTGTTTTCCTTATCTAGTACCACTATGTACAGTGGAGATACATTTTTAATAGAAATTTTGATCTCTGTAGTATTAGAGATTTGTGAGGTGCTGTTCAGACTTGGAAGTCTTTTCTAACCAAAAGAAAGATTAGCCTGTTGAATAGTCTTAAAATATCTGCTGTTGTTTTTGGCTGCTTCTAGAAACTACTTGACTGCCTATGTATACAATTTTGAGGCTCGATAGTTGTCACGTTTTAAATATTGTTTGAAGAATTAGATGTGCAAGGGACCAACTTCCCTTTGCTGTTCTCTATACCATACACAGTCATTGATTAATACTTAGGATGAGATGATTTACTACTTTGTGTTCACATGCTGCAAGCCATTGAGCTGCAACCCCTTATAGAATTATCATATCTGTAACCATATGAATTTCAGAATGGAGATTTGGGCCTCCATTTGATGTTTTCTTGAAAATTATGAAATTACCAAATAACAGATGCAAAACATTAAATGCCTTGTTGTTTCATGGCATTGCAATAGTTCTTCTTCTTCTTTTGCATGACTGTGACATTTTTATTGCGAGGCGTCAATGCTTTCTTTTGCAATTTATAGCTGTTCTAGAAGCAGATTTTTGGGGATAAGGCCACTTTCTGCAGTAATTGCATAAAACTCACTCTGGCAATTTCTTCCATTTTTAGGTTATATGTTTTCTCTTCTTAAATGATTTTTATTAGGATTGTCAATTCACATTAATTATTCTCACCAATATGACCTATACCTCTCTCCCAAAATGGGTATATAAGAAGGTAGGAAGTGGGTATTCTTCATCACCATGTGGTTTCTCTTATGTTTTCCCTTTCCCATCTCTTCTTGATACTAGCCCCGTTTGGGTTCTCTTTTTCAACTTCAACAATGAAGTTCCCTTTAGCCACTGGGAGAAAAAATTCAGAGGAGCCTGTAGGTACGCATTCTTGCCTCTATTGCAAGAAAATGTTCGCTAACCACCGGGCTCTTGGGGGCCATCTGAAGACTCATAATGTTGAATTTAAGTCTGCATGGAGGAGGAATCCATCTGGTAGTTCCAGTAATTCAATTGGGTCTACTAGCAACACCCCTAAACCCATCTCCAGCAACCAACCTGGCAGTTCTTGTGGAGGTGTTGGAAACTATCTAAATCCTAAGAGGTCCTGCTCAATTAAAACCATCCCAGTGCATGCAAGTAAGTTTTCTGAATGTAATTGTAAAGTCACTGAAACTCAATTGTTCAATGTCTTCTTTCTCATGGCATTAATGGTGTTAAATTTTATTTTTCAAACTGTTTTTTGTCAACAGCATTTGCTCCATTGGTTAATGGAATCTGTCAATGGAATACTGATGTGGGCCGAACTTGCCAAGATGGTAAACCATTCTACTATGAAGGTGCCTTGCAGAACTCCCCACACAACCTTTGTAAGCCTTCATTTACTATCTCTACAATAACTAATACATATCCCTTTCTTGGTTCAAATCAATCCCCTTGGTTGAAAGAAACTGCCTTTGCCAATTCCTCACGGATCTTTGTCCAGGTTCAGGCCAAGATGAAGGTTGTCTGTGTAAGATTGAAGGTCCCTTGACTTGTGAAGAGGGTAAGAGGATGTACCCAGTTGATGCCCTTGGAAATGCTTATGTGATGAAAGCCTCAAAAAGGGCTAAGACTGTCTCCAACCTGCCCATGAAGTTTGAGAAGTCTCTAAACCACGAACTACCTCTCGTTAAGGATCTGGAGAACCCATTCTCTGGCTTGGCAATTTCATTTGATGCTAAGCAGGAAGTCCCAGCAGATATAGATCTATCTCTACATCTCTAGTTCTGTACCTTTCTTTTTATAATAAATAAACCAATGAGTAATATAATAGTATAGTAATTTTATGCGTTGCTCAGTTTCTCAAAAGGAGTCAGCTGTTTCTATTTTCTATCATATCTGAATCAAATTTCAATTTGCATATCAGTCTTTGCAAATTTAATTTTAGGACCTTTTTCTTTGGAGATTGATTATGGCATGGATGAAGTTTTCCTTATTTAATTTGGATTTTGTAGAGAACTCTGTAACAATATGTTGAAGGCATTGTTTCAGACTTAAGAGAGAGACCAGTTTTTAGAGATTTTGTGGATCTGTAGAAAGAAGAGGAAGATAAAGACTGACAAAAATGCAGAGAGACAAGATTTAGTTTAGGAATGTCCTGTAGTATGAATGTGTGGTTATATTGGATTATCTTTGCTTATCCACTAATTAGGCAGTTTTTTGTGAGCTATTTTTGTGTGATTATTATTTACGTAATAAATATACTATTGAATCATAGTGAACTGTACTTCTGGCTACAACGGTTGAGTCGGAGAAAATTGTTTGGTATACGTTGTATTTTCTATATTTTTCTGATTGTTTGCTAGAAAAATTCACCAAATAGTTATTGAATGAAGGGAATGGAATTAGTATGCTGGGTACAAAAAATTGCAATAGGGTCACTTTCATATGTAAATTAGGGATTTTATCTTGACAACTTTCTAGCTTGGCCTTAAGTGACACATCTCTTGCAAATTAAAATGGACATATCCATTGTCTCTTGGAATGAAAAAGTTGACTCAATGGAGTTTCTATGAATCAGAGATTGTTGGAATATCTCATTTTCTTAATATGGATCAATTCTATTGTAGCTCTAGAAAGCTTCTTGCTGCTTGACTTGATGGCTTCAGTAATCTTACCCTTTTCTGGCAAAGATTTTGAGTGTTGACACGAAGTGTGTTCAAGTCATCTTTTGAAGTTGATTGGAGAAGTAGAGCTCCGGTTTGAATGTTATGTATCCTCTACCTTGTGTGCTTTATATGATTTTTGTAATTATCTGCTCTAACTTTTGGTCAACTGTTCTCCAAACGTGTTAAAGCTTTCTTTTGTGTATAAATGGTCTTTCTATTAACAATGTTTCTGAATTTAAATGTGATTATATTTTCAGGACTGTTTTTTAGTTCTCAGTGTTTCTTTACCATTTTCAGTACAATATATTTAATTTTCTTCTAAGAACTGATATGAATGTGGCTATTCCTTTTTCTTATTGTTGCAGTTTTTAAAAGTAAACTTGATGAGAAAGCATCAGCTACGTCTAGGCATGCCAGTCACCATCATCTTAGCAGGATCGCTACAGGAGAGAATGTTTCTCTAGGTATCACGCACAGTTCATCGCTTTGTGAAACTTTGCCTGCCTGATAAAATTGGATTGCAACTGTTAAACCTATTTTTCAAATGCACATATTCCTAAATAAACTTCTCTTCAACCATCCCATTACAGATAATTGTTCCTACCCATCCCATGCATATTAGTATTCCATGTCAGTCTTTGTTGTCTTTTCCTTGCCCTTTCATGTTTGTTACTTTGTTCGTCAGTACCTGAAATAAATTGAATGGTAGAAGTTGCAAACTATTCAACATCCCAGGATTCCTTTGTCGCTATGTTACAGAAGCATTGATTACTTGTAACTGAGGCTGGAGGTACTCGCTTTGTGGATTTTCAATTCTTCAGTCCAGCTACAGAAGCCTTGTTATGTTTGATGTGAATTATGAGATTTCCTTGGATGTACGAAATTAATTTGTAACCATCAATAATTTTCTAAGTAATGACCAAATTGAATGTGGGTCTTTTATGATAGATATGTGATGGATTGAGGTGTATCTTTTGATCGCAAATATTGCGGAATCGAATCATTGTCTCTCGAGTATGCGTGAGCGAATAATCAGTAAACATCGGTTGTCGAAGTAAAAATAACTGTTACCGAATAGTTTTACTGGTATGCTTTAAAATTTAGAAACACATCAGTGACAAATTTTATGCCAGTTAAATATGCAACTTATGAAAGCAAACTGAGAAGAAATATTAGACTCCCAGATGTGTTACTGCGAGAGGGACTGCTCGCGAGCCGGGCTTCTAGAGTAGAGGCGAGGCCTTTCGGCGAAGCCTAGTCAATTTCGGGCGACTTAGATTTTTATTTTCTCTTTCGGCATAAAGACAAGATGAGAGAGGAAGAGATGATTGACAGGGCAATTTGAGCATACAACAGCAATCATGGGAAGAGTACAAAGAGTGAAGACACTACCAATTGCCCAAAAGAAAGCGTTACTTCATAAAAAATAGCTCATCTTATCATAGACCCAGCCTTTTTTAATAGTTATTCCAGTGAACAATTATTTGATAAATACAAAAGAAAAAAAATCTGAAAATATATTTTGATAATATTGAAGACAATTATTATCATACTTGACCTTGTAACAAAAACTAAAATCCACAATTCATAAAAAGGAGTGCAGAGAGTGAAGACTACTAATTGCCCAAACAAAGTACTACTTTATAAAAATAACCATCTTGTGCAACTGACCCATTTTTTTATTTTTTTTATTTTTAAGTTATTTCAGTGAAAAATTATTTGAGTAAATAAAATCGACAGAAAAAATGTAAAAATATATTTTGATGATATCGAAGATAATTGTTATCATACTTGACTTTGTAATAAAAAACAAAATTTGCAATTGATAAAAAAAATTAGGTTGGGTATTTGTGGGTGTTGGTTATTTAATTGATGGAATATTTTAGGTGTCATAAGAGATGAGATTATAATCTTATTTAGAATTTTGGAGAAATTTGATTCAACATTTTGATAACACTTTTATAAAAAAAATTTATATAATTGATGTGGTAATATTATATAATTGTTTATATTGTATTCTATATGCTTGTAAAAGATAAATTCATGCGTGCGTGCAATAATAATATAATTTTATCTCATTAATTTGTATATAAAAAAAATTATACGAGAACCTATTATTTAAGAGAAAAATAAGAACAACTAAATAATAAGAATAAGTTCGGATCATGTAACTATAGTAATTTGTTGGAGACTCTGGCTTGCAAGTCAGAAAATACTATAAGACCTTTCATATTTAATGGGTTAAATCTCGTAATTATAATTATTATCCTAACTAGATCATCATTTTAATTACTTGGTTAGATATTTTTAAAGTCTTATCTATATACTTGACTCCGACTCAAGGGATTAACGATGCTGTTTAAATTTTTTGACACAGATCCTTCAATAGCGTCTAGTTACTAAATTTGGGTAGAATATCAAAATTTTTTGCATGAGGTTAAAAATCACTATTTTTTGGTTCACTACTAATCTCTAAAAGCCTGCATTAATTAAAAATGAGAGTATGATAAAAAAAGGTCATTTGTTAAGTATTATAATTGTATCTTTTTATTAAAATGTATACATTACTATTACTTGCTAAGTAATTAATTGTGCATAAGTCACGAAGGTAGAAAAAATATAGTGCAATAATTATATAACAGGCAACTGACTTAGAGTTGATAGTAAGCCTTCTATAAAACATATGTTAATTTTATTTTTTAAGATCTAATATTAAAAAACTTATAAGACGAGACAGCTACATTTATAAAAGAAAGTTAAATTCAACAGAAAAGAAATTAACTTTTTATTGATATTTTCATCTATTGTTTATCATCTTTCGCACTCTTATTTCTCTATAAACATACAAGTAATAATCTAATAAAGTACCCTTTTTACTAAATTTATTCTTTTTTTTTTCTTATTTTGTTGTTGTCTTGTCGATTTTCTACTTACATATTAGAGATTTTTTAGTAGGCAGTGACACCATTATGAGCTTTTCTTGTGTTTTCAAGTTTTTGACAATTAGTAGAATCTAGATTTTTATAATATGATATTCAAAATTAACCCTACAATATTATGATCTACACAATACTCACTTAAATTTTGGTCGTGACCACCCATGTTCTAAGAATTATTGCTTTAGAAAATGGAAAATGTCAACGTATAGTTTTAAAATTTGTCCCCTATAGTAGATATTATAATATGCCCTAAGATCTATTAGAATTAAACTAAAATTGAGTTCAAGGATATTTATATATCCAAACATGGCTTTACAAAAAGACTTTCTATTGTTGTGGCTAGAATTGAATTGAATTGAATTAGATTCTTTTTGGTTTTGGACTAATGGTTTCTGACCTACTACTGTACTTTTTTCTATCATTTATCAACTCTTATCATCACCCCTTCACTCTGCCTTTATACCTGAAATGGATATTGAAAAACCTGGCAACGCCAACGTGGATTTGCGTCTGTACACAGGAAGCGCGCAATGTTGGGCTAAAATAAATAAATAAAAGATGACATTATAAAAAATATTTTACTCTACTTCAAGGGGCGTGAAAATATTGTCACCCTTTATCAATAACAAAAGTATTTATTAAATTTATAACAAATATACATTAATCAAATTAAAACAATTAAAAAATTTAAATTGATTTTTTTACAAAATTAAATTAAATTAAATTAAATCTCTCTCAAATGTAACAATTTTAATAATTTACTTGCCATAGTCCAAAAAATAATTTTATATATACTTGGTAATATAATAATTGATTGGCTAATAAATAAATTAGTAAGAAAATATAACTGTATTATAAAAAATAAATTATAATAGAAAATGAAATATTTTTCTCTACCTAAAAGAATTCATTTGCATAGTTGTAATTCAATCATTTAATAAATCAGCCATTGGTCTGGCATGGTTACTTTTATTGATGCCGTGTCATGGTAGCTAGCTACTCAACCGCTCTTTTTTTATTTTTAATTTTTTTTAATTAAATTTCCCTAATTATCCACTTAATTATGGAACTTAGCTTAATCTACGCGTTTGGCACTTTAGGTTTAGCTTTTAATCTTCCTTCTCAGACGTCCGCATACATGATGCGATGAACTAGCCATACCTTCAACAGTAGCGAGTGTATTTCACTCTCCGAAAACTGAGTAACTGAAAAAAGAAATGACGCTTCCCTTCGCCACGTATCCTACACGATCTACTGACGCGTGTGAATTGTACCTCCAGAACAAGAAACCAGTTTTGCCACTGAATTATATAAACGTTCTTGGACAACGAAATACTGGTATTCGGACACCTCCCTGTGCAACGAGCCAAAGCAAATTTTAATCAAAGTAACAGCAATTGCAATTAACTGTAAGTATTTTGGTTTATGAGTTTTTGGATAAATTTTGGTATCACTTTTTCTTGGTGGGGTTTGGTTTTTAACTTCTGTCGTTCGAGAAATGAATTGGGTTTCTTTTGTTTTGAATTGCTATTGTGTTAGGACATTGAAATAATTCGTTTTTATTATTGTTTTCCAGTTCTTATCGATTTTTTTGATTGCTGTATAATTATATCTCTAAGATTTTGTCTGAGAAATTATAATTCGGTTTTTAATGGTCTATTTTAGGTGATTATATATTTGTCTCAAAGTGGGGTGGAAGATGGAAGATCATTGTCTTTTTGTTGCCTCAAGCTTGTAATTTGAATGTTTTTAAGGTCTGCGATCTTGAATTTGCATATTTTAGGAGGGGTGCCGCATGATGATGTGATATGAGGATTTGATGGAAAGCAAGTTGTCGGTTTACTTCGTTGTAATCAAGGGTCTGGGGATTCCTTTTTAGCTCTAAGAGCGAAGAAAATTGGCAATTAGGATCCTGTAGTAGCCTTTTTCCTGTGTTTAGAATTGCGCGTGTTTATTGTTGTTTCATACTATTTGCATTTGTAGGTAGATTATAAAAAGAAAATCCGACAGTGGGATAGGACCTCTGTGTTCTTATAGGTTTTTAGATATAGAATCTTCATACAAGTAAAATGCAAAGGGTCCGCTTATCATCACAACAAACTCCTGTACATAAGCTAGGGGATTCTCAAATGACATTATCACCAAAGTTTAGGTTAGCTGCAATCCAATCTTCCTTGTTGAATCCTTCACCAGAGCTAGAGTCATCTCTTAGTGCAGAACCCCTCATTCCGGGTCTTCCCGATGACGTTGCACTCAACTGTCTTCTCCGACTTCCGATTGAGAGCCATGCGGCCTGCAGAACTGTTTGCAAGCGATGGCATCTACTTCTTGGTACTAAAGAGAGGTTTTTCACTCGAAGAAAGGAACTAGGTTTAAAAGACCCTTGGCTCTTTGTTTTTGCCTTCCATAAGTGTACTGGAAAGATTCAGTGGCATGTTCTTGACCTTACCCACTACTCTTGGCACACAATCCCCACAATGCCTTGCAAGGACAAAGTTTGTCCCCATGGATTTAGGTGTGCTTCAATCCCCCGAGAGAGTGCTCTATTTGTGTGTGGAGGTATGGTTTCTGATGTTGATTGCCCTCTTGACTTGGTCTTGAAGTATGAGATGCAGAAAAACCGTTGGACTGTTATGAACAAGATGATTACTGCTAGATCATTTTTTGCGAGTGGGGTGATTGATGGGATGATATATGTGGCTGGAGGAAGCAGTGCCGACCTTTTTGAGCTTGATTCAGCTGAGGTTTTGGATCCTGTAAAGGGAAGCTGGCATCCCATTGCTAGCATGGGGACAAGCATGGCTTCTTATGATGCTGCAGTACTAAATGGGAAGCTTCTTGTGACTGAAGGCTGGTTGTGGCCATTCTTTGTCTCTCCAAGAGGTCAGGTTTATGATCCAAGAACTGATCATTGGGAGAATATGACTGTTGCACTGAGAGAAGGGTGGACTGGTTCAAGTGTGGTGGTTTATGAGCATTTGTTTGTGGTTTCTGAGCTTGAAAGGATGAAGCTTAAAGTTTATGACCCAAACTCTGATTCCTGGGAAACAATAGAAGGACCTCCACTACCAGAGCAGATATGCAAACCTTTTGCCGTGAATGCATGTGATTGCAGAATCTATGTTGTGGGTCGGAATCTTAATGTTGCTGTCGGTCATATATCAAGGCTGAGCTCCTCTGAGAATAAGTGGATCTTCTGTGTAGAATGGCATGTTGTTGATGGTCCAGAAAGGTTTTCTGACTTGACACCCTCAAGTTCTCAGGTTCTGTTTGCTTAGCTTTTTAAATAACCTTGCTTGTCATGTTTTGTATGTTGTCGAGTAAGTTGTAATCAAATAAAGGTATTAAAACTGTAGAGTGGTAATATCTGTGTGTTATTTGAATGAATGTGTCATCCTGTAGTATTTGCCTATGGATATGTTTACTTATCTTAACGCATATTCAAATCCTCAAATGTTTTATTTACGTTGTTGAATGAAATATTGCACATTATATAGCATTACTAAATCATAATATTCAAAGCAAATTGACATGCAAAGGCAGAATTTTATGGTTTCCTATTTGCTAATGATGAATCATTGTTACTGAGTTAATATATTCCCTGCTCTTGAATGTTTTTCTATGCCACGACAATTTCAAGGACAAATTGAATATGTAGATGCTTTAGTAACTGCTGGAAGAATTAAATGTCTAGGTTGTATTTGTGTTCAGGTTTATTTAAAGTACTTTTTCTTGATTTTGAAAACACATAATTTTACTCAATAGCTAATGTTTATCAATTATTCAAATATTTAGATTTGGTACAAGTGATTTCAGTCTGAGCATTTCAATTCCAAACATATCGAACATACTCTTAACTTCTACTCTACAAACAACTGCATTCTCCAACTTATCTAGTTTCAGAAATTGCTCTGCTAACAACTGAACTAGAGCCATAAGGAGACTGGTCGTTGAATGTTAAACCAATTTGTTAGTTAACCAAATTGTTTTATTAGTTGTGATTAATTTGGTTGGTTTGGTGTGTTTGTTGAATTAATAATATTTATCGAGATTGGGTTGTAATCTTGGCATGCTTGGAGCTGAATGAAGAATCTATTTGATGATCATATTGATTAAATGAAATATATATTATTATCATTATTTGTCCGTCCACGCTATGGTCTCTGCTTCAGTGACGCTCTAGAACTGTGATTCCTCTAATGTTAATTAAATGCATGTTTTCTGTAAGACTTTTATTTTAAATATATGTAAAATAATAGTATTTTAAGATTTTATGTAGCATTTATTAATTAACCGATGAGATAGTATTATAAATAATTATACTGTTTAATTATTTTTTAATAGACATTTAATTAAATTTTTATATTTTTAAGATTTAAGCAAAATGTTAAAGAATTAAACAGAAATGTTTTAAAAATTCATTAAGTGAATAAAAACAAATCATTGTAATCTTTTAAAAGTAACAAATTCAGTTAAAAAAAAAAAAAAAGACACATACACAATCCCATAATAAAACATAAAATTTTGTTTATAAATTGATGTTGTTATATTTTATAAATTTTAATTTTTTAACAAATTTTTAATCTAATATTTTAACTTTCATTTTACAATAATTACAGAATAATTATGTGACCACAGCATCTCAATACTAAACATGTTCCCCTCTCACAAGATCAAAGCCTCCGTTCAATTCAGCCATCACACCCATCATCTCTATTCAATTCGGGCATTTCAGGATGCAAAGAGGACGAAACATCATCTTGAGGGTCCTGAAGGAGTTAGAACAGGAGGTAGTCGTACTGTAGACGAGAATAGGATGAGGTTTGACAAAGAAATTCAAACATTAACTAATCTGGTTACACGGAAGAGAAAGATAATCAAGAAAATTGACAGTTGGACGAAAGTTCGAATCCCAGATTACTCAGCCTTTCAGGATTTGCTTCCAGGTTACATGGAAGAGACCCTCTATTTTTTTTTAGGTTTGTTGTTGTTGTTGAAAGGGATCCTCAATATTTTGCAGCTTAGAAATTGGTAGTCCATCATTGATCAAAATTTTTGTAGTTGTATTTTTTTTAAAGAAATCGATATATTGTAGTTAACAGATTCCATTAATTTATGTTATATTGATAATTAAACTTAAAATAAAATATTAGTATTTTAAGTTTCTGTGTAACATTTATCAATTAATTTATGAGATAGTATAAAAGGTTATTCTAATATTTAATTATTTATAAGAAGAACGGGTTAATTGGTTTTCATAATCGTGACCGTAAAAATATTTAAGGATAAGAACCCTTTACAAATAAATTAAATAACTGTCCTCGGCCCAGATTTCTCAAACCAGAGAGGTGCTTAATTGTATCTAATACTTAACGGAGCCCAAACATATCTTTTGGTATTGCCAGCCCCAGGCATGTCTTCAGAGCAGCTTGGCCGAATCTTTACGAGGAGCCAACTGAAGTGCAACTGGTAATCATCATCAAAGCCAAGTAGACTGGAGCAACACAGAACAGAACGACTACATGGCTGCAATAACCAGTGCCGTAACAGCTATAGTCGGAGCGTTGTTAGGTTGGATAGCAATCGAGATAGCGTGCAAGCCTTGTCTGGTAAAAGGTCGTGAAGCAATTGACCGATCGCTAAATCCCGATTACGATCCAGACGACGAAATTCGTGTTCCTCTCAACGCAGATCCCGTTAACGATGAACCGAATTCAAAAGCCTCCGGTTATCCAGCGAATTCAGCAGATGTGATTAAGTCCGTCTGATTGTCTTATTATAGTTTGCTTTGCTCCTCCTCCCTTGATTCACCCTGTATTATCTTTTCAGAGAATTTTTTTCTTTCCATATTTGAATGTCGTTTATATAATGTACCTTCCTCTCTCTTGATGATTGTTTCTGAGTTTTTGGATGCTTATGCAATCTGGGTTTAATATCTAAATTCATGTGAAATGATGTTTTATTGAGTGACATCTTTCATCTTAGCAACATACATTATTGAAATCAAAAAAGTCAAAACATATATCATCGAGAAATTCTTGACAGCTTCTGATTTCGATCTATTTTAAAGAGAATATGCTAGGTGGTTCTAATTGCATATGACCTTTGCTGCGTCTAAATGCTGTTGTTATATGGTTATTTTTATTTTACCCCTAACTTTCTAACTAACATCAATTTGGCCCTTTAAACTCTTTTTTTTTTTTTTTGGATGATGAGAAAACTCTTATACTCCGCCATCACTGCAGCGGCCGGCCATACACGGCCAGACACTCATCCTTTTGGGATATGTGTTCACAGATCACACAACACCTATCTTGAATCAATTAAGATCATATACAAAAATCACACTGCAGTAGTATCAAATACAGGATAAAACTCTAACTGCATCAGGCTCTTACACCTAAATGTACTCTAAAAAATTCGAACCCAAGACCAACACAAATATCCCCCAAAGATGAAACCACTCGGCTACACCCAGTGAGTGCCGCCCTTTAAACTTTGTACACGATAACTACACCCAATCAGTTCGTTGTTCCAAGATAAATTACCCAATTATACAAAAGATAATTACGAAATTCGCTTAGAAAAAGGAAAAAAAACTCAATGAAGATTAAGTGACATAGAAGAAAAGCTCTCTTTAAAGATTATTTCAAGTAACTCAAGTCTATAATGAGAAGAAAGGTACCAAAACAAAGGTCAAATGTGCTTTACAATTACAATGTTGAACATAAATGAAAACTACAACTTTCTGTACATAAATATGACCAAGGGAAGTAACATTTTTTTCCAACAAAACAGAAGGACTGAAATCACCATGTCATGGACAAGGAAACATTTAGTTTGTGACTAAATGGAGGACTAGGCCAAGTAATTGTATATCTGAGGATTATTCTTGTCCCGCTCCAGGTACTCCCTGTCAATGAGGCTCTCAATCCTTTTCTTCAGATCAGCAGGTTTTATAGGAAATTTAAGCTGTCCAAAAGAACAATTTCATCTCAGTAATTATTCCATACATTATAAGAAGATTTTGACTTCCCAAACTCATATCCAAGTCAACAATTAAAATGTTTTATCAAGTTCTTAATGAAATTACTTCCCAGACAAGCTTTAAATGCATGGAACAATTATCACACCAGACATTGCTAAGGCTCTTGCAGTAGAGATCTAACTAGGCAAATATCGAGAAGAAAACTAAAAATGGAATGCAGTTACCTGTTGGAAGAGTTCGGTTATTAAAAGAGTGTGACTTAGCACTTTCCTAGTCTTCATTATCCGAACAATAGCAGCATCAACCTGAAACATATTCAACGGCAGAAATATAATTCATCAGGCAAGTTCACAGCTTCATTAAACATCCAAGATACTGTTTAGATACATGATTTATTAAAAGCAAAATAAAAACAGAGAGAGAGAGAGAGAAGGCATAGGAGAACCTGATATTGACGATCTTGAAATACTCTTTCAGTGGTGCTAGTATTCTCCTCTACCGTTTCCTTCATCTGTATTGCATTTACCTGCAAACCAAAGAAAACAAGAGGGTTCAGATGCATCTTAAATGCAATCAAACAGTGTACCACTGTAAAGGTCTATCAAGGATTGATGTGTGATCATCCCACTAAATTCAAGTTCTACATAAAGTTACAGAGTAGCATCATCGTAGTCACTAAATTAGCAAAAGTGTGTACCTTAATACGATAGAGGGGTGCAGTAAATCCTTCATTGAACAAAAACGAATCATCATCCTCCACATCTCTACCCTTTGGCATCTGTAGAATATAAAAATGAAGATTAAAAAGGAACAAGAATGAAAACCAAATATATACCAACTTTATCAGACAAATAAACCAAGTATGCAATGCCGGTAACCACCACCTACCTTTTGCAGGACGCGTACTTTACCACAGGCAAGAGACTGCAGAGTCCTCCTCAGTTCTTTATCTTCAATGCCAGTGGCATCCTTAATATCTTGAAAGCTAAACTTTTGGGCATCATTAAATAGCATTAAAACAACTGTCTGGACTACCAATAAAAGTAAAAGCACAGTAATATTAGGAGTTTTGATTGCAGGTGGTACCAACAAAACATGGGAACAGAAAGCAAACAACAAAAGGTAATGCACAAATGAACCTATGACACCGACCTGAAATAGGGAAACTGCTAGCTCCTTTTTACCTTTGGGGAACTCGGCTTTCAAAACACAGTGACCTAATGAGTTTTGCCACATTAAACGTCTTCCACTGTACTTGCTCAAGTAAAACTCCTTAAAAATGTCCTGTGGCAAAGGGAGAGAGAATGGTCACACCAAATGTAGAGCATATTCCAAGTGCCTGCAATGTAAAACGATCCTCAGCTTATGCCTAACCTGATAGACATTCAGTTCATGAGGAAGCCTAACATCCATGGGAGGATATGTGGGCCAGTACCTGCATGCCAGCCACCCAAATATGACTATTGGTAATGCATTACAGGTAAATTCATAAAAACATGGTACTTTAGGATCTCAACCTACCCTGTTGTCAAGACATGGACACTCATCTCAATCCCAGATGGGAGTTTTGTCCTGGCCTGGGATGATTGTTTGAAAGACTCATTTATTTCCTTTGACAATTCAATGTCCTGTGAACATTTAACAGAAACATTGCAGAAGGGATGCTCAGAATAATAAATACACCACAAAAGCTCAAATAAGTAGTCAGAAAGCTAATGTTATATCAACAGATGATGTGCTTGACTATAAGGGAAACAGGCTAGTATTAGGATCAAGTAATAATTTCCAACTGAGTGTGAGAACTTCATTTAAAATGGCCATCCAAGAAAATCTAGCCAGTGTTTTATCATCCAATTGCCAAAATTCATAAAGTAAAGGTCAACAAGTTGGGCAAGGCAATTAACAAATCAATAAACCACCAAATGAGGCAAGCACGAGAATTGAGGCCATTATTTGCTAGTGTACAGCAGAGCTACTAAAACTTGAAATATATATGAGCATATCTGGAGTTTCAAAGGCAGTGAAAAGTGTAGAAACTGAAAGATGTGCTCAAAAATAAAAATGGTTAATTACATGAAAGTTTAAGGGGAATATCAATTCTGCATCAACATTAGCCAACACACAAAAAAAGTTTCAATCTTTACTTAAACTGGTATTGACTGTAATGGTTAGTTACATCAGCACTTTTTTAGTGATAAAACATATGAAATCAGCTAGGCGATCAAACAATTTGAATTCAAAAGCTTCAATTTTGACATTTCTCTTAACCAGAATTTATTAGGGAAAACATGCACACCTTG
>JAWDEX010000006.1:6741103-6771347 GCA_035221805.1 Trichilia hirta | reverse complement strand
TATCTTTTCTTGATCAAGCTGTGGAACAACACTTTATCTCACAATCAGCGCGACAGATCTTAGTTTCTGCTTCAGATATTTTTAACAGACAATATTACTAATCCTCTTACTAAAGTAATGACACTAAAGCAATTGGATCAGCATCTTGAGAAGATGGGTATAAGATATAATAGCGAATAATTTTAGTGCAAGTAGGAGTGTGTTGGTATTGTATGCCCTAAAATCATTTGTGTTATCGATTTTGAGTACACTGTATTAAATTACTATTTTAATATATACTATACATATTTTATTAATAAAAAAATTATTTCAATTTATGTGTGTATACTTCTTCTTTTATCTAATTATACTAATGATAGAATATATATATAAATCGTCTAAGTTAATTAAATTATTTAAATTATTTTTTATGGCCGTAATATTAACTAAGTATTGATATTGCAATGTATGCACACTGAATATCTTCCATAAATATTATAAAATAATATTAATGTGGGCGATATAATAGTCATATTATTAGGACATTAGTGTAAAATAATAGTTAGAGAATTGTTATTTGAATATGACTAAAGTTATGATAAATAATATAAAAGTATATTATTAATAATTTATTATATTATTATACGGGTGTGTTAACTACTCCTTAGATCTTAGATATCATAGTTGTTAATCAGTATAGATTCATATAATTTATATAATGTATAAATATGAAACTAATTATTTTTATATATAAAAGCTAGTTTAATCATATGTTATTCATATTAAGAAGTAAATAACTGTCAGATAAAATTTGTTGACTCGATATAGAGAATTTTGAGTTACCATTAACTTATTCTAAATTCAAGTTTTCAGTCAAATATTAGTAAATGACTAAAAAATAAAGTCTTTGCCAAAAGTATAACGAAGAGTTCGTAGTGACAAATTCAGCTTGTATTGACTAATTATTTGAATATAGCTAAAGTTAAGATTTTGATATTTGTGAACCTGAATTTAATTTAGATTAGACGAACAGAAGAAGATTATTCACACAAAATTTATAATTAGTCATAAAAGGTTCGATAAAATTTTTTTGATTATAATTTAAGGACTATAACATATTGTTAGATGTTAACTATAGTTATTGAGCATTAGAATGATTTAAAATGAGATCGATGTGACCAATTTTAGATCATAGCTAATATCATAGTGAACTAAAAAGATCATAATACAAATATTAGATTGTCCTTACTATTCGAGAGAGTAAATAATATTCGTAAGAAAGTTGAAACTCTTAGAGATATTATTTGACTAAAAAAATTGTAAATAATTTACGCGTCAAATAGTTTAACGAATTAAAAGTTAAAGTTATTAACCTAATTATAATTTAAAGTAAGTTATAATATTTTATAAATATTTAAAAATATAAATAAAATTAAAATAAATCTAGTCAAAATAGGTTTGACCAAATTTAGGGTTAATTTATAATTTTTTAAAATTTGAGAGCTTAAGTGATATTTTATATTTTTTATTAAAAAGCTTGTCAGATAAGTTTTAAGATTCATTTGTCTTTGAATAAAAAGCTATAAGCATTTTAGTAAATGGGTGAAAAATATAAATAGGGTCATATTTTTATTTTTGGTGTAATTTTTTATATTTTTCAAAATTGAAAAGGTTTCACATTTGCTCTCTCTCTACATTCAACCAAGGTAAGAAAATTTGAAATTTTTTGTTCTCTTAGAGACATAATAAAATTAGTGTAAATCTTCACCAATTGGTTACTAAAGGTTAGCGATTAATGCATTAGTTTATTTGATTTTGCCTTTATATGTATATAATTGCTTAATCTTTGATGAAAAAATACCTATGTGTGATTTATGATATGCATACAATCAATCCTTCATTAGTAGTAATAGAAAAGAAAGGTATATGCTCAAGAAACACAATATGAAGAAACACATATAATTTATGAGAAACTATATCAAAACAGTAATATTCTTTTTAACCCTCACCATAACCAAGAAATACACAAATAGCCGAGCATGGTGATAATTTAGTACACTTAATACTCGGTTAAAGAACAAAACAAGTACAACCAAAGACATGTAAGAATGAATAATTAAGAGCATAACCATATAATTTTGCAAATAGAGACAATCCTGAGGTGTAAGGGGATGGAATCTTATTAATCAGGCTGGCAGCAGTAAGAATTGCTTCACCCCAAAAAGGGTTAGGAACAAAAGCAGACAATAAAAAAGAGTGGGCTATTTTTACAATGTGCCTATATTTTCTTTCAGTAACGTCATTTGATTAGAGAGTATTAGTACACAAAATTTGATGTATAGTTCCATCTAAAGTGAACAAATTAAAAAAAGAATTGAAAATATATTCTCTACCTAAATCAAATTTAAAGCACGTTATAATAGCATAGGGTTAAGTTTTTAATAAGAGCTCTAAAAATCTAAAAAATACCAAAAACTTTTGAGTAATATTTCATAAGGTAAACCTAACAATAATAAGTGTAATCATCAATAAATAAAATATAATAACGAGATTCTCTTTTTATAGTAACAAGAATGGTCCCCCACACATCAAAGTGAATAAGATCAAATATTGTAAAAGAAGTAAAAATACTTTTATTAAAAGATAAGGTAAAATTTTTTGTTAATTTATACTTACTACACTCAGAAATATCACAGGTTAACAAGTTACCTAAAACTCTAAAAGACAATAAATACTTTAAATATAAAGCAAAAACATGACCAAAATGGGAATGCTATAAATAAAAATTAGGATAAGAAAAAGTCAAATGAATGGATAATAGGTCCACACTCGAAGCTACTACACTTGAAACTCGAAGTTCATCATGGATATAGAGTTCCCCCTATCGACAATTGATCCCAATCAACTTCTAAGAGCATGGGTCCTGTACATGACAAAAAAAGGGTAAAAATAAGACTTAGTAACCAGAATCATATAATTGACTAACAGATATAAGATTCAATGTAAGATTAAGAATGTGATAAACATTAAAAATAGATATAATTAGTGTGACAATAGAACCAATGCTTGCTACTAACATAAAAGTACCATTAATAATCATAACACACATAATAGATACAGAGGTCAATGATGAAAAAAATGATAAATTAGTTGACATATGATGAGAGACTTCAGAGTCTGAGACCCAAATAGAGGAAGACATATCTGATAAATTATCATATGATAAACCTATTGGTAAAGAGGTAGATATAGCATGTGGCTGTGTAGTAAGAAACTTTTGAAATTACTCATTAGAGGTAACTATTATGGATTCAAAAGTTGCGTTTAATAAGGATATAGTTGCAACAGTACTAGGCTGCGAAGGTTTATAAGATTATTACTAAAAAGGAGGACCATTACTGAATTTTCATGAAGATGATTGTTGAATTTTAGTCAACAACTTTGGATACTGAGATTTCTAATTACCTTTTTCATTTGTAAAAGCTACATTCATCTGGGACAAATTTTGATTTGTTTTAATTTTGAGAAGTGGGTCTTGAAAAAACTGCAAGAACGGATGGATTGAGCATTGAAAGAATACTCTTTTTTGATTTTGACTTGAATTGTAACTCCTCAACTAATAACTCACTAACCATCAAATCAACAGAAAGAAAGGGAGTTTAGTGCAAAATGGTACTACGTAACCCCTCAAAGTCACCAATGTAATGCTATCAAAAATTGAACCAAACGTTGTTCTTATCTACAAGCAATGTAGAGAGCATGTGCCCATAATTCAAAAGACTCTATCAGAGTCAACTGGTCCTAGAGATCTATCATTATAGTATAAAATTCTTGAATGCTCATATTTTTCTATTGTAAGGCACAAATATTTTATTTAAGTTGGTATTATTTTGCAAAGTTAGACTGTGTGTATAACCTTAATAAATGATCCTAAACCTTCTTGGCATGATCATATTTCAGTAATTGCATACCAATTGAAGTTTTAATAGAATTATTAATCCAAGTAATAATTTTTAAATTGTTTTTGTCCCAAACATCCAACAAAGAAGTATAATTTTTGTCCTTTTTATTCGTAAGTTTAGTCAAATAACTATTAATACAACCCTATATTTTTTTACCTCTGAAAAAATTTTTCATTACATAACTCTAGTACGCATAGTTTTTTTCATTCAATCTCATACAAATATACTAAGTGAATCATCCTTTTCCGAAGCCATCATTATAGATCAAAGACAAAAGAGGGAAAGAACGAAATACTAAATTAAAAGAGATAATAGATGATTCACTAAAGAAATCCGAATTATAATACTATGAAAGTAAGACGTCAAAATTTCATTGTTAATCACTAGAATTAATGTCTCTTAAGCAATATATTATCAAAAATTTTTGGCTCTCATACCATAATAGTTGGATCCGCAATAGTTGTGGAAGAAATCAAAATTTCTTCCATTATATTAGGCTCTAATATTATTATAGAAATCAAAAATCATTCACAGAGAAAAAAAAAACTAGGGTTTTATTAATGATAAACTAAAAACATAACAAAAATACACTTTTTACAATATTATTTATATAAAATAATTTAAAAAGATAAAAAAAACTATTCTACCCGTATAATAAAATAAAAATAATATAAAAAAACTAATATATTATTAACAATATGTTTTATATTATATTATAAAATTTTATTTTAAATAATATGATATGTGATACCAAATTGATTAAGTATTATTTTACTATTGGTTATCCTATTATTTTAAATTAAATTTTTGGAATTTAATTTAGAACAACAAACATATTTTTCGTTAATGAATTAACTAGACAATACATTTATAATCTAGTTAACTAAATATTATAAAGTCTGAGATTAATCTTTTTTACTGTATGATTGTGAAATGAATAAATATAATACGCGCTCGTTAATAAAATTTCTTAAATGATATAACAGACTAGAGACCGACTGTCTTAAAAGGAAAGACTTTTGTTTTTTGGGAAGAACCGTTAGATTGACTTGAAGATTTCCGCATTGCTCGCCTTTTGACCCCAAGTTGGGTCATATTTGACTGCCAAACTTTTGACGTTCATCGATTCATTGGGCTTCTTTTACTGTATCTTATCCCGAACTGGACCTTTGTCCCACTTCTTGTCTCTTTCCTTTCACCTCTCACAATATTCCTCTATAAAACCACATGACAATAATACACTAATCATAGTTCATCACAAAAATCAACGCAAAGTTTATCAAAAGAATCTCCAGAAGCGCTTTTCTTATACGATGTCATGCAAAAAGCGAGAAGCAGTTAAAGTCGTTCTAATGGATACTCAGTACGTTGAAGCTGACCCCATGAGTTTCAAATCCGTAGTTCAGAAGCTTACTGGTAAGGATTCTTCCGTTTCATGGATTAAAGAAAGCAATCCTGCATCAGATATATTGAAAAGAGAAATATCAGTTTTAGATCAGGTTGATAAGTTAGACGACGTCGTGGAAGTTGATTACAGTCGTGATCATCTTAACGATAATAATGGATTGTCAGTTTCTATGTTATCGAAAGGCATGTCGTTTAAGGACTTGGATCGGTGGATCCTGGAGGCTCTGCAGCCGGAGGAGCTGCACTTGTTGTGGACTGAATACAATTTGAATTAATTGCTTTCTTGTATGTAATTAAAAATTAAGTGCAATTACATCCGCAACAAAAAACGAAAGACAGTGTTTCTCATATATGTTAATCATTGATTAATTGTATAATGCTGCACTCATGTATCCTTTGTTAGGGTTTGTCAGAGCTAGAGAGACTAGTTGCAATGGTATTGCTGATCATGGCGGCTAACTAATATGTTGTTTAGCTCGAAACAGACGTTACTGTGTGGAATATGTGGCTGCTGAAGATTCCACGACATAAGAGAAAAATACTTGGTCGATTTCATTTCAAGATATGTTTCTGATATTAAATAAAGATATAGAGACGGCTAGATATTATATATTACTTCGCTATTTGTACGTAAGTTTGCAACTTGATTTATTATATGTTAATGCTGTAAGTCCGTAGATGCCAACTATGACTAACATAGTTCATGAGAATTTTTCGTGATAAATTTTGCAATGTTCATGAATATAACATTTTTTTAATTTGATATTGATGTTATAGTTTTGCAAGTCATAATCTTTGTGCGATGAAAATACTAGAGAGTAGAAAAATTAAATAATTTTATTAAAATTGATATTTTAAAAAATTCAATTTTGCTTTTAAAATATCGTACCATAATTTTAAATGCAGGCTAAGCTATTCAATTTATAATTATTAAAGATAAAAGTAATAAAATGTCAAAAAAATTGTGAATTTTACTTTATTTTTAAATTATATTATAAATTTCACAATTCTAAATAAAGTCTAAACGTCACATATGAATGAAAAAAATTAAGCGCATTTCATCTAAAATTAATGTTGCCAAATATATTTTTATTTTATTCTTAAAATATAAGAGAAGCACAACAATTTTAAACAAAACCTTAATCAAAAATTAATTTATTTTATGAAGTGACATAAGAAGCATGTTAATTTTTATTCTTTCTTTAAGGAAGAGTTATGTTATTACATAAAGTATGTATAATAAAAAAAAGAATGTTATTAGATAAATCAAATGTTTAGTAAGTTAAAAATTAAATAATTAACTGTGTATTTAGATTTTTTTGAATAATATTTTAGTATAAGTTTCCTAATCTCACCAACTTGAATAATGTTTGGAGACTAAATGCAAGTTCTCTTCATTCCATGTCATGCAATCCACAGTATATATGCTACGCATAAACAATGTTAACCACTTAAATAATTTTTTCATTAACCATGAAATTGCAATTAAAATTTTTTTGTTTCTTTAAACTTTGCAGACTATTCCAATTCATTTGAGCAATTTCTTCTCTCGAATTAGTTAGATAGAACATTTACCCTTATTTTGTGTTTGAAAGGGCCTTTCAGGACAAGAAGTTTCATTTCCGAAGTAGAACTCCAGTGGCCCATTTCTTGACACAAAAAGACCAATGGACTTTGAAGTTTGAACAGGTGCAGCCAGGAGGCAGATTATTGTCGTCTTAGCATTTCCCCCTTTGCTCATATATATCTTAGAACATTTATCTTCACCAACGAAGCCTACAGTTAACAAGTAGAAAAGTGTTCCAATCAACTCACACCAAGTTGGTTGGAAAGCCTTCACCCTAGAAGGGAGATTATGGCTTCAAGTCCTGACAATCCAAACCTTTAGGATGATGTGGTATGCTGCTGTGAACGCCGTTATGTATACTATTTTGCTGTGTGAGAATTAATGTTCATCGAATATATATTAAACAAAAATAGAACTGTCGCAAAATAATTAAAGTAATTTAACCACGTTGAACAAATATAAAATCTTAATAAACATGGTTGAAATGCTGGGTATTGAATGGTACATGAGAGTGAAGAAACTAATGATATAATTTTTTTAGCTCTTAATAGACATGGCATAGATAGAAGCATTTTAGTTTTCATTTACACTCTTCTTTCAAGAGATTTCCATGTTGTATCGGTAGAGGTATGTAATTTCAAAGATTGATATTTCACTCATAATAATTAACAACATATTTCAATTTTTTTTTATATATAATCTTAATATTATTTTTTTATTTTAGACAATTGGAAATTGGGGTAGGTAGATGGGTTTCACCCCACCATACTTCAAACGCAATACATACGATAACTCTCCTTAATTTCTTATCAACAAACCTTTAATTTAGATAACAATACACAACCAATAACCATTCTGGCTTTTCGTTTCTCTCAATTGCCTTATCACATGATAACCTTTGTTGGAAATGTGCAAGATTAGGCAATTTTTTGAACCACTTTTCACAAAGCCATGATATAGATAGATAGCTAGGGTTTCACAAATGGGCTAAATCTTGGACATTGGGTAATGATTCTAACTTTTTGAACCAATCTAAGTAAGGGAATGCTTGGAAAGAAGCATATATTTGAGTTAACATATTCATGTGCAAGTGTTAATAATAAAAAATAAAAGATTTCATATGCAAGAATTGTGCTTCACACAATGTAATAAACTTTCTTGATCCCCTCCTTTTCTTTCATGATGCTACTCCTTTATTAACACCAATATCTCTTTAACAAAAGCAAATGTCTTTACTGATGTTTCTTTGTGACATCACTCACATGCACAAAACAAATCCGTTTGGATATGAAAAAGGATAAAAATATTTAGCATTGACCAGCTATAACAAAAGGACAAAGTGGCCTTCCATTTTTTTTTTTTTTTTATTCATGAGTGTGGAATATATGAAGATATCCTCTTTAATTTCCTCCCTTCTTTTTTGCCTTTTCAATTTGTAGATTAAGAGGACGAAAGGATTTGAGTTCGTGATAAGAAAGCACAGATAATGAAGTAATTAGTCTCGATTAAGAGAAGGAAGGAAAGGATTTGAGTTGGTGACAAGAAAGCAAGAAAAAATGAAGTACGAAATCGTAATTCCCTAATGAATGTAAAGAAAAGTATTACTTTAGTACCTAATTTGCCCAAAATTACACTTTAATTGATAAATTTGATAATGTATTATAAAAGTTCCTAAAGTTTGATGATTTGTGTCACTTTGACCCTACTATTTTGATCAATTTGATTTTGTTAGTATTTTTCTATTAATTTAGCTACAAATGTTGATGAATAGTGATATCTCTCACAAATAATTAAGAGATAGAGATTTATATTACATACGAGAAAGATGTAAAACTCATACACATGAATCGGTGAAATCTTATCGTTGTTAAAATTTGAATCTTGATACTTTATTAGAAGTTACTTGGACACTAACCACTTCAATTGAAAAGTAGTTAACATTCTTTTATTGAATACATTAGATAGATAAAAATGTACAGTTATTCTTAATGCACAAGACACTGCACAATCTAAGATAATTAATTACGTGAAAAAAAAAAAAAAGAGGAAGAAGAAGAAGAAGAATTTGTGTGAAGCATATATAGACTACCTAACATGAGAGAAAATGACACCATTTTAATCAATGCGTTATAGAAAAAAATTCATTATTTTGTGAATGAAATTATCTCATTACTCTTCTCGACCCCTTCAGATAGATTTAATAAACTTTGTTTCAAGGACTAAAATGAAATGGTTTCAAACTTTTCAATTAAATTACAGCGTTAACAAAAGATAGGGACTAAAATTAAAATTCTTCACAAATGAATTGCTTTAATCAACAATCCTTTTTGCAATGTGACTGTGTCAAGTCTTTTCATTTTTTTTTTTTTCAGTTATCTTTTTTACCAGTACCCGATCACATGCATGGCCAGGGTGACGCCAGTTAATAGTGTCCAATACCTAAAGTTGAAGGAGCAACTTGTCTCCCTCTGATATCAGATGTCTATCTAATCAAGCAATTTACTTGCATTATATATATATAGATAGATAGATAGAGATAGAGATAGAGAGAGAGAGAGAGAGAGAGAGAGAGAGTTTAAGGTGAGTTGGATGTGTTACTTCATTTTACTTTCATTTAATAATTCAAATAATTTACTTTAAATTTTTATTAATTATATACGTGATAATTATAATAAAAATAATTAATAATACATATTCAACAACGAAGATTATTGAGTAAAATTTGTTAGTTATAGGGTCAAGCTTTTCTATTATTTAACTAAATTACAAAGATATCCGTTTTCTTTTGATTGAACTTAGCAGATATGAACATACTTCAAATTTGTATCTTAATCTGCTGAGAGGACTGATCAAAATTTACTTTTACAATTCTTGATATTAAACCATTATATTATTGATTTAATTAGTACAAACTTTTACTAAATCGAATTGGGTTTCAAATTATATTTCTACATCTTCGTTCGTTTCAAAATCTATGCCATTCAAACGTAGAAAACGACTAGCTAGCTAGATCAGTCCGCTTTCCAACAATGAACCAGCACAGAATGTTATGAAAAACAGGAATAAAATGAAGCTGAAATACGACTCTGCATGGATCAAAATATCATGCGCTGAAAATGATACAACATTCTAATACATACACAAACACTTCCCTTAATTTTTTTTGGACTTTTCTCGACGGCCGTCAAATTTCTAGTCATCCTCCAATACAAATTAATTTATGGTGAATGTGTGACGAGTGAATTAGAGAGCGTGTAATGCATCGTCACCAGGAAAAAGAAAGTAAATAAAAAAATAATCAGCCTTTTGTACATTGCCCTCGAGATAAGGACACCAACGTCTTCGATCAATTAATTCTCACGTATCCCCTTTTCATTCCTTATCCGCTCACCAAACATATCTTACTTTTTTAATGGGGTTTTCTTTCAACATATTATGTAATTTTTTAAATTATTTTTCTTTGAATTTTCCAACCAATTATCCTTGTCACATACCTTGTTTGTATACTTAGAAAAGCAGTTTTACAACTTTATTCATTCTCTACTCGACCAAGATGACTTTTTTCTTTTTTCTTCTTTTTAAGAGAAAATTAATAATTTCCTTGGAGTTTGATTAATTAGCCTTAATTAACTATATCTTAAGCTGAATTAATTAACCTTTGCAATACATTCAAATCAACTTTTTATAAATGGAAGTTACAATAAAATGAGAGCCATTTTTTCTTATAGGCATCCTTATTTTGTTAAAATTTAGATAAACTCCGTAAATACTGAAAATTGTTAACAGACAAAACTATTCAATTTTATATGCAAAGCGTTGCATCATTAAAACATTAACTTCATAGATTCAAAGCAGCATACCTGTATTAGAATGAAAAATAAATCTAAAATAAGTTATTTTTTCTCTTGTAAAATTCGTAGTTCTGTTAAAATTTGTTTAAGCAGCAGTGATCCCTCTATGAGAATTGTTAAATTTTATGTTCAAAGAATTGCATAAAAATATGTTAGAGTCCACAATTTTTCATTTTATGTTCAATTAATTATGTATCTTCCCACTTGAAAACATTTTCGCCTTTAAAGAGAGAGGCCTAATTAAGTTAAATAAGTATAAAGATAAATATCTAAATTCATCTAAGTACGCCCGTTCTCTTTCTGTCGGAAGTTTTTTTTTTTTTTATCTCTGTGGCCGAGTTTGGATGCCAAAAGGCATTTCGCATTTTTCATGAAATAAACTAAAATTACCATAACCCACGATGTTCTATTCGCACAAAAGGAAGGAAGTCGACACACTGTTCTCGAAAGTGTTAGAATCTATCGATATAGAAATGGTTTAGATAAAAGTGAAATCTCATGTCATTATAGAATAATAATAATAATAATAATAATAATAATAATTTTTTACCGCAACCCGAAATTAGGGATCCCCTAATTGCTTCCTCTCAATATTTAACTAATAATTAATGGGATTTCCCTTTGCTTTTGTCTGAAGAAAGTAGCTGGGGCAATTTGGTCATAGAAAAATTCAATTAAGGTTGGCCTAGGATGGAAAGCGGCAACTACAAAAAGCTTAGTTGACGAGTTGAAGGAAAGTCCAGAAAATCAAGCCATTTAAACCAGTTAAGAGGTAAGAGCCAAAGACAACATTGGCAACAAGGCAAGCTAAACTAAAAATATTCAGACAAAAAATTTCAAGCAAGCAAAGAAAGGAATTCATCGTTTCACAGTTTCCCTCCATTAATACTCCTCTCTATATCTGAACTCGATCTCTTTCTCAGCTTGGAAATCTTCGAGGCCCCTCTCAATCCATGGCAACTTTTTCCTGGAATATGCCCTTATTCCTCATTTTTCTTTTAATTTTTCTTACTTTCTCAGGTACCCTCTTAATGTTTTTTGCTTACATTGTGATTATTTCTATTGTTCCATTTTCGTTTTGCATTCTTAGTTTCTCTTTGGTATAATTTGCAGATTATGGTTTTCTAAGACGAGTTAGTTCTCTTGGAGTCAATTATGGCCAAGTTGCTAACAATTTGCCGCCACCTGACGAGGCTCTCACTCTCCTAAGCTCTCTTAAGATCACAAAAGCAAGAATTTACGACACGAATCCTCAAGTTTTAACAGCGTTTGGCAATTCCAACGTTGAGCTTATAGTCACTGTCGAAAATCAAATGTTAGCTGTTTTAATGGATCCTCAGCAAGCGCTTCAATGGGTAAGCACACACATCAAGCCATACTTTCCATCAACAAAGATCACCGGAATTGCAATCGGAAACGAGGTCTTCACCGACGACGACACAACACTCATACAATATCTTGTTCCAGCCATTGTCAGCATTCATGGCGCTCTAGTTCAATTAGGCCTAGACAAGTCCATTCAAGTTTCAACCCCTAATTCATTAGCAGTTTTGACAGAATCTTATCCTCCTTCTGCCGGTAGTTTCAAACCTGAAATTGCCGGAATCATGTCACAGTATTTACAGTTCTTGTTAAGGACTAAGGCACCATTTTGGATCAATGCATATCCATATTTTGCTTACAAAGATGATCCAAATAGGATTTCTTTAGACTATGCGCTTTTTAATCCTAATTTAGGGATGGTTGATCCATACACAAAGCTCCACTACGACAACATGCTTTATGCACAAGTAGACGCCGTCAATTTCGCCATAGCTAGGCTAGGTTACAGTGGGGTTGAAGTTAGGGTTTCGGAAACCGGGTGGCCGTCAAAAGGCGATCCCAGTGAAGTTGGAGCAACGGTAGTGAATGCCGCGACATATAACCGGAATTTGTTGAGAAGGCAAATGAAAAATGAAGGGACGCCTTTCAGACCAAGCATGAGGCTAGAAGTTTATTTGTTTGCATTATTCAACGAAGATATGAAACCTGGGCCAACTTCTGAAAGGAATTATGGACTATTTCAACCCGATGGAACTATGGTTTACAATGTGGGCATATCTGCACTTTCAACTTCTTCAACGTCATCGTTTTCTTTAACTTCATCTGCCACCAAGGTAAAGCCATAGGTCTAATTTCATTTTTTTTTTTTTCTAAATCATAATCAAATTCCTTTTGTTTAACCAAATTACAAACAATTGTATATTATTATTTATAGAACGAAGGAAAGTGTATACAATGCAAAGTGCATTTTGTAAATATGTTAGAAGAACAAAAAAATTGAGCCACGGGTATATTATGTGTTGATTAATTATATCTAATTATTTTCTTTTATTTGTTTTTTTCTCTTTAAATGGAAATTACTTTCAAACAGGCTGCAAACAAGGAAAACCAAAGCTTGGTGTACTGGATGTTTGTGTTTTTGCTGACTTATCAAGCTTTTATGCGAAGACCATAATAAGGAAATGGAGTGCATGTAAATATTTACTTTTTTGGTTAGAAAAAGTTCTCGGGTTTTATATTTTTGGGTCTTAGTCCCGTTAAGAAAAGACCCAAGGTATCCCCATTTTGCAATTTGCAAAAGTAAACTACCAAAGCATGCACTCGGGCTCTTCAACTTGATGGACGATTGTTTCACATTGCCTTCTCCAAAAATATAGGATTAATTATGATCACGATCTAACGTTCACAATTTCATGATCAACACTCTTCCATAGCACTAGCTTAATTTTTTATTGGAGAAGTAATTGAACTCCATTCTTAGAATACTATTTCTCATTGTAATCATTATGATTTATTATGTTAGAGACATTGTAATTTGTTTAACAATTGTTTATCAATTATTACTTTGTCAATTAAGGATATTTAAAAGATAAATTAATGTTCTAAATTAATCTAATGCAATATTATTACGGATGTATATTTAATACTACCTTATTCTCCATTGGTTGCAAACAAAGTCCCCTCCTTTTGGACGTGGAATCCATCACTATTTCTTATATAATAGATATAAATAAAGAATACTTCTAAGCTTTCCTCTTCTTTCTTGATTACAAACAATAAAAATTACGAGATAATGCTTGATAATATAAAGTGCAAAAGGTTTAGTCTTCTGTTTGATTCTTTTTCTATCCTTAGCACGAAATTTGGGCGGTCCAGCTTTATTCCCTTCTGGCTGGCCGGCCATAAAATAACCGTCAGCATATTTGCATTTGGTCAGTGCCAATTCCATTCCTTTGTGCAAAGAAACTTTTGTTTCATTTTTTTTCTTTCTCTATTCTACTGAAATGGGGAGACAATTGAATCTCAACCTTACTTTAAAAACGATGGGGATGGTCTACCAATTTTGAATTAGCCAATGTGGTGCACATGCAAACCAACATTTTGAAGGACCCCCACCCTTCGCTTCCCTGAATTATTCCTCTTCTTTTTAGGGTCACAAGAATTTTTATAAAATAATATTAATTGCAATAATACAATTGCCGCATTTTTATGAAATACCCCACTAAGGATTGAAATTGTGTGGCGTTTATATCTTTGAGCTTCTCCTCAAAACTAGACCATTAAAATAAATGAAAGACAATTTTAGATGTATAACAATAAATTTTAATTCAACCAACGAAGGAACATTCTACTCGATACCTTTTTTTTTCCCCTTAAAAGTCATTTGTTGTAGCTTGGCATTTTGTTTGCTTTTGGCTCCTTGATGACATGTCTTAGTGGGATTCTTCATAAAGAGGTCCCAAAGACAAGTAAGTTAGCATGTGCACGCTGCTATTTAAAGAAACTTCTTGTTTTTCTTCGGAAATATTCACACTTGAATGTGTTTGCTCTCCTTTCTGACATATTCACACGTGTGGATGTGTGTGTTTCATCTATTTTGAGAGCTCGAGACCCCAGGTTATCTATGATAGAATAGTTAAATCTTTAAGTTTTATAGTTTTCTCAATTATACTAACTTGACTTTATTTCGAGATTATCATAGTATTTGTTTTTTTTTGTATTAAATTTTATTGGATCTAAAATTTGAATAAATTTAAATATATAACTTTTTACAATTCCAATGATATATTTACCTTTTATTCATAATTTATTGATATAAATTTATTCAAAACTATAATATATTAACTTATCATACTCTTATAAATGATTATGTAAATTCTATATATTAAAAAAATTAAAACTATTAGATATATTTTAAAATTATAATTAAATAATTTATTCAAGCATTTATATTGAGTATTAAGTTAAACTATTAATTTAATTCTCTTCAGATACAATTACCAAATTTTTAATGTTACGTTAAAAAAATAAATAATTCTTAAATATTCAAATCACTAAAACTAAGTTATATTTAGCTTAAGTGAAAAAAAAAATCAGGTATTATCTCGGGAACTATTATAATTATACAAAGGTCGTTAAATATTCAATAAAAATTAATAATTTTATTATAAAAAAATAATAACTTAAAAGTTATAATACCCCAAATTCCAGTATATCGTAATTATTTTTAAGATTAATTCATATGAATGTGAAACCTTAAAAACCAAATATGCTTCCATAATATACTTAAGAATTATTATTATCACAAAGTAAGGAAAAATAAATTAATATTATCACAAACACTTTTATATATTTTTTTCTTGGCTCACTGACGAGATGGGAAATTGTTGCAGCTCTTTATATACATATATTTATCCTTAATCTTAATAAATCATTGGATTAATCATAATTTGATAAAATAGTAATTTTTAAAAAACTAAAAGAGACTTTGATTAATCTCTACAACAAGAAAAAGAAAATTATTTTCCAAAGTAATATATGATTTGAAGTTTGAAAATCTGGGTAAGTGGAGGACTAAAGTAGGAATTTTAAATTACAGTTATTATAAAAAAATTATTAAATAATCTTTTCTTAAATTATTAAATTTTTATTGCCAATAATATTAACAATACAAATTCTATTTTAACTAACTTTAAAATATATTGTCTTTCATTCTTACAATAAATTTTTCTATAAATTTATATACGTAGTAAAGATTAATAACTCAATGAGGATCAATTAAGGAGATTTTAGCAGCATTTTATGTAAATTAGATTAAAAATAATTGATTAATATTCTTTAGTTTGTAAAGAGGGTCAATGTGAAAGGTTTTGCACCGTGTCTCAGTTATATTCACTGCCTCGGAATTTTCACTGGGGGAGTATTATGAACAATAAATAATGGATAGTTTTCTATTAGTTTATTTTAAGGATTGATGTCATCTCCTCGATGGAGGATAACTTTAATGGGGCCTCTGTAAAGCAGAATCATCTTTTACATGGAACGTTTTCTACAGTCATAGACAGGTTTCTTTGGATCTACTTGTCAAACAAAATGAAATTCTTCTCCTTTTCTTCTATCTCTTCCTTCTCCATATTTAGTCAAAAAGAAATTAAATGAAATCATAGGTGTGTTAAATATAATTCTTTAAATACAAATTCAAACTACACGTATTTAATTATAATAATTAGTCAATAACGAGAGTCTTCCATTCATTGAATATATGTAATGTAATTAATAAAGTTAAATTATACGTATAAAAATATTAGGGCAAAGGATATATAAATACTTAAAATTTAATTAAAAAGATATTTTAATTTTATTAAATTAAAAAATATTTATTTTCATCTTTATTCACAAACTTTTTTTTTCTATTTTAAATGTTTTTTTAATATTACATTAAAAATAACTCGACTATTACGTAAGCCGTAAAATTTAAAATTTAATGATATTAATAAGAATCAAATTAATTAAATTAGAAAACAACACAAACTAATAAAAAAGATAAAAATAAGTATTTTCTAATTTAATAGGACTAAAGTGTTCATTTAATCAAATCTTAAAATATAAATATTCTCTTTCCAAAATATTATTATATCATAATTTTATTGAAAAAATTTAGATGTATATATTTTCGGCCCATCGACATTTAAAGTGGTATTAAAGATTAATCCTTCTTTATATATAACAATTAATTAACAAAGTCATATCATCAAATATCATATTCTACGTATACATTTAATGTGGTCAAGGAAATACCATGTAAATCCTTGATCATTGAGCTGTCCATCAAATTTAATCCCATAGCCCCATGATCGTGAAAGTCCAATTAAATGCTAATTTCGGCCCGGCCCGGATTCACCCTCTGTCTATATAAATCCGACGAATTCAAATCAAATTCGTACGCACTGGCTTGCCGCAGCAATGGCGCTTTCTACTGCGTTTCGAGAAAGGCTAGAACACATGGAACACACCAGAAACCAACGCCTCTCGCTCCTCCAGGTCTTCACACCAAACCCTAACTCTAAAGATTATATTTCTGTTTGGTTACAGAGAAAAAAGTTGGAGAAGAAAGAAACTAATTGTGTGTTCACAGGCAGAGAAGGAAGCGCAAGCGAGCAAGTCCCAGATTTTAGATTCGAAGCTCGCTAGTATACGGCTAATGGAACAAAGATGTTTGTTGCTCGATCAGAAAATTTCCTCCCAAAATTTCAAAATCTCATCTCTGAAGTCTGAAATCGAGATCCTCGATGCCAAGTATCATGACAACTCTCAAAAATTGAGGTATCTTAAAAGTTAAATTTATTAAGTTTTGTGTTAACTTTTTTTAATTACATGAAAGGAAAATTTGAGAATTTCAGTGAAATTAAGATATTAAACGATGAAGTTCTAGTAAATTTTAAATTAACTAAAACTTGACTCTATTGATTTGAAATTTACTCTTAATTGAAATTGGATCAAAATTTAGGGTTTTGAAAGGTGAGATGGAGGAGCTGGAGGCGATTGAGAAAGAGAAGGAGAAGTATTACGATTTAAAAGGTTCTGAAATGAAGGAATTTGGGGAAAATGTTGAGAATTTTGTCAAAAAATATCGACTACAAGTTGGAGAATTGAGGGACAACTTAAATAAGGTGTGAATTATAAAGCTGTCTTTTCCCATTTTCCTATACCTACGAATATTCTTTTTGACCTTTTTCCTAGAAGAGATATACTCAGCTATAAGCATCATAGTAGCTCAGCTATAAGCATGCCAACACTATGATGCATTACTCTGTGAGAAGCTACTCTTCCTGAATTGCTATACCGCCTTTTGTGTCTTTGAGTGCCTTGTTAAAAACAGGAGATGCACCATTTTCTGAAAAATTAGTGTAATGCTTTAATTTGTAGAGCAAATGATTGCTCTTGGTTGCCTTCGTTGGCGAATTAGCCAAGCTAATTGGCTACAGGCTGCGGTTAGATTGTTAAGTATTATCCGTTAGAACCCAGTTTGGAAGTGGATATGGCTGGAAATGTCTAATATGTATGTCCTAAATTTCAAAAACACCAGAAGACTTGTAAATAGAAAGGATGTGACGTAAGTTGGGATAATTCTATCACATGATGGTTTTGAAAAAATTTCTAGAGATCTAAGTTTACCAAAAGCCCTAAAATATTCGTTTGAAGACTATCACATTGTTATTTTTTGCCCACCGAGGACATACCTAGGCATTGATGAGTTAGGTTCTCAAAATTAGTTAGCAGTTGCTTTCCCCTTTTGTGTAGATGACAGAGACTCTGACTTGCTTAGAAAATTATGAAAATAGATGGGTCCAGAACTTTTGATACAGACTGAATTTGCCCCTTTCTTTTGGGGTAGTTTATGTTTGGGGAACAGGACTGTGTCCGAAACATGCTCAGGAGACTCTTAGTCTATTTTTAGCTTATGTTCTCGAGTCTTGCAAAGAATTATTTGGTGTTACATCAGAGCAAACCTGATGATGGATTTTCTCATTTTGATTAATGTAGGTTTTAGACGATATATTAGAATAGCATAATTGACATTGTTATCAATGAGAACTATTACTTGGTACAGATAATCTCTAGTTTATTTAATTATGATCATTTAATGCCTTTCAATATCAATTTCATCTTCCTTTCAGCTCAACGCAACTTTCAATGAAATTCAAGGCAACAATGGACTCTTGAATGACCCTGAAATAACTGCAGCTGAGGTGAGAAAGTCTGAACTTCTGGCTATGAAGGAGAACGTGAACAGAAATTTCGCTTCTAATAACGAAATAAGAGCACAGTTGCAAAAGCAGCTTCAGAATTTATTAACTGGATAAAATCAAGGCGAAGGAAACAAAGGAATCAACTTGCAAATGAGGAACAGATGAATATCGAAGGGCGATATGTTCACTACGTGTAATTGTTTTGTACAGAGATCAAATCTGCATTAAAATTTTACTGCACAAAAATTCAACAGCAAAATAGTGGTGTTGTTTTTTATGGAAAATTAGAATTTTGTTGCTTTTGATAAAAAATTTTCGGATTAGAAATAACGTTCATATGTTTTTCTTATTTCAATCATAGCATTTTTTTAGTATATTTGTTTGAACACAATGTATCTTCTTTAACATCATAGAAATTGGTTTCCAAAAAACATTGCCAAATGTTTCAACAAGCGAAATGAAGCCCATTTAACATAAGCCCAATTCATAATTATACCCAGGGCCGAGCTCTTATGGCCGAATCAGTTCAATACTTCCACGTGTTCATCTTCTGCTGGTATGTTTCCAAATTCCAGTCGATCACATGCTTTTTGTCGACGGAATTTTTTTCTTCTCTTCTCTAGATTCTTCTGTCAAACTGGAAAACCCTAAATATTCAAAAAGGGGAAATAAAATATTTATTAATTTTTTTCAGAAAATAAAATTTGCGTTTTACCCCCACCATTTCCTTATTAAGTTGCAGACTTCTAGCATAATCTACAGCAACTACTATAGAATCAAAACGCTTTTCGCTCGTCTAATCTTGCGCAGTGCGGTGAAAACAAGGCCAGAAATGGCGGAAGACTTGGCTTTGGATTTGCAGGAATTAAGACATCTACAGAGCATAGCAAAGAGGCCACGAGTCGTCTCACTCATTGGTTCCGAGATTCAAAAGTTGGGGAAGGTTTAATCTTCTGTTTTCTTTTTATTTTTTGCAGTATTGTATTTCATTTCTGTGTGTCCAGTACGAATTTCTTAGTACAATGTATGTTGTGATTTCATTTCCACTTGTTGCTCTGTTTGGTAGTTTTCATTTGAAATCGAGGAAAGTTCTGAAAAGAAAATTTGGTATGAATTATTTATCCTGACGATAGGATTTAGACAATATTGTATAGTTACTTGTATGTTTTTTACTGTTTTTACAAAACTCTTTTCAATTTGATGATGATAGTGTTGTTCTTGTTTAAATAAGAATTCAGATAATCTGGAAAGAGTTATAGTTGTCTTCCTTTTATCTGTTTGTTTGATAATTTTTGAAGGTGCTGGATATAGTGTTTAGGAGTTATCAGTACCATATTTGTTTTTTATGTTTCTGTTCACGTCATGTTTTGAGAACTGGATCTTTTGTTCATCCATGAAAAGATTAAAAATGTAAAATGTTGTTAATTAATCAAGCGAAAACGGAAAGAATTTGAATCATTGGTCGTAAGTCCTATATATATGAGAGCCCTATTAGATTTTAATAATGGGCGTCATTTTAATGGTCTACTAAACAAATCAATGGCAAGGTAGCAAAGCTCAGTTCACAGTTCTATCAATACGATTATCCTTTTGATTAGGGGCTGAAAAGACTGGTAGACATGAATTTTTATCACAAGAAGTGGATTTCCACCTTATATGATCAATGTATTGAGTTGCAAATTTGTCATTTATCAAATTGTTAACTTCTGTTTTGCCTCTAATAATCGTTTATTCTCGACTTTAGTTGACAAAAGAAGCAGCTCCTGCACATGTTGCAGAGACTTCAACTCCAATACCAACATCACCTAAGGTTCCTTACACACAAGCAGTTAATTATGTTACGCTGGGATCATTCAGCTGGGATCAGGATAATGAGAAAGTGAAGGTATAGAATATGCCAGAAAGATGTTAGAGAGCTGTGAGACAAGCACAGACTTTGTTGTTGATGTTGATTAGTATATCATAAAGCAAATGAGAACAAATATTGAGCCAAAGTAATTATAGTTCTTTCCACCTGCAGATATATCTCTCTGTAGAGGGAGTTGACCAGGAAAAGATGGAAACAGAGTTCAAGAAGTTGTCTTTTGATGTTAAATTCCATGATGTCAACAGAAAGAACTACCGATTTACTATTCCGAAGTTGAACAAGGAGATTGAGCCTGACAAATGTAAGGTGTTAGTTAAACCAACAAGGGTAGTTGTCACACTTATCAAAGCTTCAAAGGGGAACTGGCTGGACTTGCATTTCAAAGAGGATAAGGTAATTAATTACATACAATTGGGAATGGTGTACATTCACAGAAGAATCCTGTCACCTAATTTGTATTTTGTTTTCTCCTGTGTTGTATACAGCTGAAGCCAAATCTGGATAAAGAAGGAGATCCAATGGCTGGAATTATGGGTTTGATGAAGGTGAGCTAACTTTTCAATTGGTAGCATGCTCTCATAAAAACTTTCGTGCACTCAGTCACTCAGACATTCATGCATCGCTAATTAATTCTGTGCTGAGTCAGTAGTTGGTCTATGGCGGTGAATTTGTCTATGATTGCTTAATTTCCTATCTGTGCTGAAATCGCAGAATATGTATGAAGAAGGAGATGAAGAAATGAAGCGCACAATTGCGAAAGCTTGGACTGATGCTAGATCTGGTAAAACAGCTGATTCCCTAAAGGGGTATGACTAAATCAAATTGGACGTCGAATCTTTGGAAGCATAGAGATGTTTTGAAGTTTATGGTACTCGTTGGCATGCTTTTTGTGCTGGGAATTAGGATCTGTATTTTGGGAATGTTAAGTTGCGTGCGAGTAGTTTTCTGTTATGGATATAAATAATATTTTATTGGTCTCTGTTTTTTCCTCCTGTAATTATGATTTATGAGCCTTCTTTGTTCCATTTTGTTAGCTAATTTGGGAGGTCTTTAGAATCTTAATCATAACAAACGAAAAATCTCATCCGTCCGTTTTATAGATTTGAAGTACGCCTGAAGGTCTTCTGTCCGTTTATAGAACTGAAATTATTGGTCGCATCAAGGAATTCTTAGATTTCATCTGTGCTTGCTTTGTGCTTTCAAATTATTCTAGGAAATCAATTAAATATCGTAATAAGAACGTTTTGTGTTTCTTGGAAATCTCGGAAATCTATACGAAATAATGCAATTCTATCGGAATCAGCTCGTACAATGCCGTCTGTATTTAAAAATACCGCATTGAGAATTATATCATTTTATATTAGAATAAAAAATGGATTGCTGTAAAATTATCTTTAATCATTCCAACAACGATTTCAAACGGGGCTCGAATTCTCAAAGTCGTCAAATACCAACTTAACGATGTAAATTTCAAATTAACAAACTACACCCTCTTATTTTCAGCATTCTTCAAATTAACTTAGGCTATTTCCAGAGTATTTTTGGGCTTCTTGGGAATCAATGTTGCTACTCTTCGATTGCTGTATAAATAAACTAAAACAAAGTAGTTACTAAACCTAGAATTAATCATTTTAGGTGCTATTTTAGCAACCTACTAATAATTTCGTCATCTTCTTCAAACGTTATATCAGCATCTCCTCAACTATCCGTCGCTTTAAACGTAAAGGTACAAATAAACATGTAGCTAGGTAGCTTTGACGTCACAGTCGCCATGCAGCAAAAATACTACATGTCAAACATTAATGAAAAGATGAATAGGTTCTACTAAAAATTATTTTTATTAAGCATTCTTTCAATTTTGCTTTCAAAGCACACCAACAGCACAAAATCCCAAACAAAGCCTATATACATTGATCCATAAACTATGGCTAAATTTGAAGGGGAAAAAAAAACTGAAAGTATAAAAGCTAAAAAAATTCAGCTTGCCTGTGCTTTGATAACAAATAAATAAGAAACCAGTTAAGATTAAGAATATTCTCAAAGTATCAAAAACATGAACAAAACTTGCATCCATGCTTGCCTTGAACACATTATACATCAGACTAGATACCGTAGATGAAGAATGGTCAAGAACGATGATTAAATGTTGAGTTTCAAGTAAACAATGTTTTATCTAACAATTTAAACTTATATTCATGACAGGGTACCTTCATTGGAGTATTTGACTACCATAATCAGCATTAAACTTCTCATATCGGTGAGCATGGAGATGAGCTGATGGTCGAGTGTTCTTCAAAGCCATCTCTATATCTTCTGGTCTGATTGGCCCAACTTGTGGTAATTCTGCAAACATAGATAGTAATATTCAATTCCACAATTGCAGATATTGATTTTGCAAGCTAAGAATGATAAAAAGAAAATGGAAACGTGTCCTTTCATCTGTTAAGTGACCAGCAGTAATAGAGATAAATTGGAAGCCAAACCACAGATTATGACAGTGATAATTGGATAGGCTTCACGTAGTCAAAATTAAGGAAAGACAAGGTTGATATGAACGACTCTTTTAATATGATAACAATAAGATAGGTAAATTAAATTGAAGCGAAGAGACCAAGAATGGAAAAAAGGGGGTTCAGCATGCCTAGCTCTTGAACTCATTGCCCGTGGTAATGTGTTCATCAGTGTTGGAGAAGAAAAATTTGAAAGAATCAAATGCTTCTTCGAATCATTGCAACAGAATAGCTGATATTTTCATACACTTTCCGATTTGTCGGAAACTGTCATAAAATCACATGGGACTCATTTAACTCATCATCAACCTGTAATAGGCATATTGCAAAAGTAAGAAACATAGTTTTACATATCATACCATCGTCAGGTACCACTTCCTCTTTGTCTTCTAGGAATATCATCAGTCGTCTCAGGGGCTGCATTGCTGTCTCTTTGCAGAGTAACCGAATATCTGAACCTGAATAACCTTCAGTCTTTTCCACTAATAAATCATAAGGCAGGCTCTCCTCACCGGTTTGTGAAGGCAGGAGTGTTTCAAACATGGCTCTTCTTGCTTCTGGATCTGGCAAAGGAACAAGGATCTTATTGGTCATGGTAAAGGTGAACAATAACTTACAGCATGGAGGCCAAAACTAAACAGGTGAGAGGTCCAACTAGCCAGCATTCATATGATAGTCAAGTAATGTGGGATTAAGCCAAACCTTGATCTTGTAATAGATTATCATTAAAGATTCTATAATAACCTAGTTTTGTATCCGGAAAGGAAATAGTAAACTAGAATTGAATCGTAGATTAAATGCAATGAAATTGGCTGGTGGTAATGATTATTTGAGATAAATCTAAGTCACAGCTATTGCATAATTGACAAACAAGTCAAAATTCAAGCAATCAGAACATTAAATGCACAGAACTGCAAGTGCTGGCCTCTTATAGCAGCAGCATAAATCCTTTTCATAATATGAATTCAGTTAGTATTCATAATGTTGGTCAATGTTAAAAACCACAGTACTTTCAACTGACAAAAAGAAATGTAGAAATCAAAGCCTAACGCTCTTTCACTTATTTGTTAAATGCAGTAAAAATTCATCTTGTGATGTATCAGAAAATATTCATTGTAAATTATCCATCAAAAGGATACTCGCTTCTCCAGACGCCGAAGCATGGCTGCATCTAGTTCCCAAGGGAGATTCGTTGCCGCCAAAACAAATACAAGTTCATCTGACTGTGTCAAACCATCCATCTGCAATCTAATGCGAGTGAATAATTTTTGAGAAAGTTAAAATCTAATACAATTTCACTTTAAGTAGGTTCTCATTGAAATGCACAGTTTATAGCAATTGTAAGTTGTTGCATCTGAAAAGGTCTATCATGCGCTCAAAAATCCATTACATACAAAATGAGAAAACTGAAATGGATACAGCTATAGGGAATGATGGCATTCAGAAAAAATGTGCTACAACCAAAGTTTTGTTGATTAAACCACACATGCAATCAATATGGGATACAATAAATAAACAAATAAAATACCACACTTTCTGTGATCCAATTATATATTCAAAAAGTGAGATAGACTTCACTCACAATTAGCAGTACTTTTTAATAGTACACGGAAATCAAATGATCAATGTTCAGTAGGTTTTCAAGATAACACTAGCAGAATTGTAGAAATCAAGAGGATTGGCACAATTGGAAAACTAAATCAGTTGTGTTGATGCTCAGGCCACTTCGGTTTAGGGCCAAAGAAATAATCATGACAGAGAATAAGATCATACAACAGGAGTTTAAAAATCTATTCTAGTTTGAGGAGGCCATTGTCTATCTTATACAGATTCAAATTGGTCTCTCTCCTTCTCCTTCAGACACACCCAAAGACACACAGATGTGCATCCCCACACATATACCACATTAACATATACGCAGGTAAATGAAAAATGCACACGCAAAAAAGAAGAAAAAACATCACCTGTATCAGCAGTTCAGTTTTCAAACGTCTACTTGCTTCATGCTCACTGCGTGCTTCACCACGATGACTGATAATTGCATCAATTTCATCCAGAAATATAGTTGATGGTGCATGGTACCTGGCAAGCTCAAATAATACCTTTATCAACTTTTCAGAATCACCTGCAATGTTATATAACTCCATAAATTAGATATGCTTGTCATATAACGATAACAAACTGTTAGGCTCAAGCATCTAAACAAAATTGAACTTGAACTCAAGAAAAGTAGCTTAACTTTAACATACCACGCCATTTGCTGACAACAGAAGATGCTGAAATATTGAAAAATGTGGTCTTGCACTCTGTTGCAACAGCCTTCGCTAGCATTGTCTGAAACATCAAAATTATGATTCATTTAACTTATATCAACAGAAAGAAACCACGAGAAAGAACGCCAAGGGATTCATCCACATGCCCTAGCATACTATTTGATATATCAAACAATTTGCTGTTATGAAACAGTTTTCTTCCACATGGAGCACAATGCAAAAGTAGACAAGTCCATCTAATAGAACCTTTGGGACTGGTCATACAGATCATGTTCACACTGTACCATCCATTTTACTTCATCTGCACATATGGCAATCAACTGAATTTCTTCCATTAGAATCCAGCGTGCCCAATCAAAGTATTTACCCCAATACATTGAAAACATTGTTACTTTCAAATTAGTTATTTCACGTATAGACAAAGAAAACTTACTTGCTCAAAATTGATGAAAACTTGTTTGCTTGTTGAAAAAATTATAGGTGCAAATTTCAGATTGAAGGCAATTTGTGGAAGTGAGGAAACTTTTAAAAAAAGGAGTTTGAAAGAGAGGCAGTACTTTCAATCACCTCATAAACATCCTTAAATGCAACCAGTTCTAGAAAAAAAAATTGGAAATTGGAGAAAGTTATTTAGGCCAGAAAACAATTTCATAGGTAAAGGGACGTTAAACTGTTAATAATTCTTCATCTCAAATAATTGATGAACAGGAAGTCAAAAAATAAGAGGATGAAGAAAATAAAGAGAAGATAAATGAAATGAAAAAGTAAAATGACTAAAATAACAATGGACAGTAAGTGAACAAACCTTTCCTGTTCCCGGCGGGCCAAAAAGGAGAATACCCTTCCATGGTGATAGAAGGCCAGTGAAATACCTAGAAGAAGAAACAAGGTTGGCTTACATTACTGCAGTTTCTTATGTGTTTGTGGACTTGATTATGAAACTATATTAAGAGGTTCTGCTTTATGGGACAATTTCTGAAAGTTCTAACAAATACTAGTTCCTTGTAGAGCAATAAGATTGCTGTTCAACAATAATATTCTCAGATATAATATCCTTTTCAATTAAAAAAGACAACAGAAAAGTTTCACCAGAAAATATACACAGATTGTTCATTACTTAACCACAAGCTCTAAAGCTTACCGAAATGCATAAAAAAATTTACTATTGTTGACAGATCAGATAGTGATCCAGTGCTACAATCTGCTCAAGCTGACCCTCAATAGATAAATAATAATAAGAGATTAATTTATTGATAAACAAATATATTAATGCGACCACAGGAATACCAAATGCAATGAATTCATTAAAAGAAAATTTGAGCAAAATTATTATAATAACTAAAATTCTCTTATCAAATGCATTTTATCTTCTAAGAAGTAAAAAGGAGTAAAAGGTTTGAAATAAATTTATCTGCTAAAATATATTGAGCCATGATGTAGAGCAAGATTTACTTGGGATATTTTATTGGCATGACAACTGCTTCTTTAAGTAAACGTTTGGCATTCTCTAATCCCTTGATGCTTTCCCACTTAACATCTGGATTTCCACGAATTATATCCCTGTTGCATGGTACAATGTTTAATAATATCAACAATACCAAGTGATGAATCAATAAATCAACATGTAAAATCTCCTCTGTTCAGAAAATATGAATGCAAAAGGTATAATAGTTAACCCTACCTACATAAACTCTCAGCTAAAGCACGACTATCTGCTGACTCAAAAGGGGGAAGCAGAGACTTCTGTCTGAAACAGAAAAACGTCAAAATCATCAGTTTTTTTAAAGAAACAGGAAGTATGCTAGCACTTTCATCATTTCACATGCTAATTTTAGAATATTGAAAAAACGACGATGATATCATATCTTCCCATAGAAATTATTACTGTTGAACCACTCATGTGCATTTATGGCTTTTTTATTTTCGCATTGGATGAAATTGCATAATAATGCAAGTAATTAAGGTTATGAAATCCATCCCAAATGATGTTTCATTTCTCTCATTAGTACTGATCATATCAATACTGCAGTATCACATTTACAGAGATAAAAAGTACAATACACTTTTTTATACCTTAATAAAGATTATGACTATAACAACTTTATATAAACAGTATAATAAATCAAGGGCTCTTACGGTCTCTCACTGATTCCATTAGACAAATTTCCATTTGAGTGGGTAGAGCTAGTCCCCTGAAATAAAGCAAACCAAAAAACAGCTTTGAAATCACAGAAAATGACATAGCATCAAGAAAGATAAAGCAAATGTAATACCTGGTTCCTGTACTGCTCATAGATGGCCAGGTCGGATGTATTCTGAACATGCCCATTGTCAATAGAAGAACTCCCATTAGAAACTGGTTTATCAGTGTTTTGACCATTTTGCAGCTCCATTTTCTTTCTCCCAAACTTCGCATCATAAAACATTTTAAAATCCTATAGATAAACATGATAGCTTAAAAGCAATGCATAATGCAAATTTTCTTCTTCCAATTTCATCAATTAGACAGCCATTCACAAAAATACCAGCATTTTTCTTCCACCAGTACAATTAAACGAAAACTTCTCAGATTTAAACGATTAGAATCAAATACTATTATTTGAATCAAGTGAGTCTACAGTAATAACACTAGATCAGCGATTCTCAATTAAAAATCTTAATAAATAGATTTTAGAATCTTCTTCAAACTTAAAATGCTAATTTCAGCTAAAAACCCCCAAAAATATCCATCTAAGCCAGGCAATCATAATTCACTATTCAGAATTCAGTTCATTTCACTTTACACTAGTTCCCCTTTTTTTAGAAAAATACGACGATCTATCTAACATTTCACATTTTCACTTCTTTTTTATTTTCCTAAACTTTCTTAACAAAAAAACAGAGTAGTAACAAGTGATCAAAAAGTAAATTAAACATAACAAAACCGAAACGAAAAAAGTACCTGAAAGCTCCATCGAGTTGGCATTGGTTCGTCGGCCATTGCTGATCAATTCAAGAGTAAGAAGAAAAGATTGATCTCGAAATATCTGTTTCTCTTCCTATCTGAGTTGCGAGCTTTTTTGGCTGCTAGACTACACGGTACCAAAGAAGAAGAAGACAGTAGAAGAATGCATGTGCGTATTACGAAAACCTGAAATGACTTCTGGTTGTTCCTGTACAAACAATATATTTAAGCGAGTCTATTTGATTCACTAGAAACCTGAGAGCTTTCACTGTTTATTGCAAATCAAGAATAAAAGTTGAAAATTGTTGTGACATAAGTTCGAGTGACAGACGAATCATATTGCAGGTCTGATTCAGAGATAGGGTCTCGCTGCGTGCTTTTAGCATTCCGCATTCTGCCCGTGGGGCCATGAAACTACAAGATCAAGAATGAATGAGGACGAAAATTGTTACACGCAACCGACGGAAAAATGTGAGCAAATTAAAATTAACGAAATAAACAAAGTGCCAAGTAAATCGTCCCATTACTTTCTCGGTCAGCAATAATATTTATAGAAAACAGGAAATTAAAATTACAATAATATTATAAAACTAAAGTTTAATTTATACAAATTGAAACAATTATATTATATTATTACTAAATTATTTTCTTTGAGTGTCACGCAACATTTTTTTAAACTCTCATGAGAATGTAAAATATAAAATAATATTATAACAGAAACACACAATAGTTTATATAGAAGTAAGATAAATTTAAAAGAACAGAACAATTGTTTAAGTTTTAACTAAATTTAAAATACTTTCAAAATATAACCAAAAAATGAAAACCAAATCCTTATAAACTGTAGAAATCTAATAGTTTCAAAGACAATTAGGGATTGGTCACTGAAATCTTCCTTGGCCCAAAACTCGTATTTGTAGAAATATTGGTTGCTGTCTTTCTATCATCACCAACTAGGCCCAAAACAAAACCATTAGAGATTATTATTATTATTATTATTATTATTACTAGTAGTAGCAGTATTATAATATAATTGCTTTCTTGCTGGGATCCACATTGTCATCCAACTTTGATCCTTTTTTAAGTTTAATTACTAACTTTTCAATCTTTGAAACGTTTCATTATTATCGTTCTTTTATTTAGACAACCCTAGTAGCCCACGTGACATTGATATCTTTTCATATTTATATTTGTATCCTTTTCTAATTTTCTTTCTAATGTTGATGGAAAAAATCGATTCATTGAATTTTAATTTTCATAATAAAAAGATAAATAATTAGGATATTCTATTCTATTCGTCATTTATTTATTTATTATAATTTGTTAATATTTTAATAATTATACTAACCAAATGATTTTAATACTAAAATGATCACCAAATTCATTTAAAGCTTCGTTTCAATGGCTTTAATGAAAAAACTTATCCGAAATTAAAATATTATGGTCTTGTATTTAATAAATTTTATGAAATAAATAACTTGTTCTTATTTTTATTGTAGAAATAAACAAATGATGGGTAAATATTACTTTATAACGAGTAAAAAATTGTGATTGTTATTGATGATTTTTATTGATTAGTTATTTTTTGTCTTCAATTTTTATTATATGGGTGACCCGACCCAATCCTACCACCTAGATTTTTTTAGTTTTTCGACTATCATCTTAATTATCGAGATGATATAATCTCAACATTCTAAAAATGAGAGAATTAAATGGGGTGAGTGAGCGTACTGCCTTAAGAAATACTTGAATATCCTATCACATTTAGAGGCATCTTATTCTACCAATTGCAGACATTTATTGCATCACTCT
>JAWDEX010000006.1:6672293-6741003 GCA_035221805.1 Trichilia hirta | reverse complement strand
TAACACCTTCCCTACACTTAATCAACCCCTCGGACTTAGAATCTAAATTTTTTAGGTGATCTATCCCACCATTATTTAGATAGATGGCGACTCTATTTTTAAATTTTTTTTTACATCAAATTTGGACGACGTCAACACTAAATAATATAATATGTGATATAGAATTCATTAAATGGATCATTGATATTATTTTATAATTCACTCATTGAATATTCCCATTATTTTAAATCAAAATTTGTAATAATGTAGTTTAGAACAATTAACATATTTTTGACTAATCAATCAACTAGTACACATGTTTATAATAAGGCTAACGAGTTATCGTGGGTGCCAATTAATTTAATGAGTAAAATTTCTCAAATAATATGGGATATATAAAGTTCAAAACGCAATCTCATTAAGTTTATGGAAGAACTTCCATTTATTTTATTGTGATAGTTATTATAGTTATCATGTATCACACAATAGAGCTAAAACAGAATCGAGTGCTAATTTTTTTTTGCTAAATCGGTACTCGATTCGATTAAAATTAGATCTAAATTTTTAGTCTAGATCCAATCTAGTGATTTTAACAGGAGATCAAAAATTTTCGGTTCCCTATTTTATTCGAGCAGGTTTTCGATTTATATTAGGTACCAGTCTTATTTTTAAAATTTTAAAATAAAACTAAAAATTTTGTAACTTGTATAATTTAGTCCTTATTTTTTAAATATATTTTAAAAATCTTACATTTTAATCCAAAAATAAATAAATATTAATATAAATAATATACAAAATAAATAAATAAATATTCGAATTCGAATAATAAATAATTAAACTTTTAATAATTAAATAATAAAATTATCCTCATAAACATAAACAAAGTCAAAATTAAACAATTAAATACTTTTTAATTTTAAACAACCAAACAAGAAAAAATATTTATGGACATAACAATTAAACATCTTCTTATAATATAATTATACAAAACAAAGAAACTAAAACTCAATCTAAATAATAACTAATTAAACATCTCCTCTTAAAATACTAAAATTATCATTATTAATACAAACCAATTTGAAATTAAATAATCCATAATTTATTATTCTTAATTTCAAACAACCAAAAAAAAAAGGCTCTTAAATTCCAACTCGCAATTCCATTCTCAATTTACCTTCAAAAGTTTCAAATTTAGAAATTTATCATCTTCACAAAGCACAAGTTATAACTGAAAAAAAAAAAATAGAGAGAGAAGAACAAATTAATTATAACAAAAAAATTATGTTAACTACTTACAATATTAATATTAGTAACCACTGCTTAACCATTACTAAAAATTATAACCAAAAGTTAAAAACAAACCCATATCAACTACAAAATATCAATCGTTAATAACAAGTATTAGATCTAAAATTGTATTTTGCATTCCTAACATAATAAAATTTACAAATTCATTAAAATTAGTAGAAAGTATAAAAACATAAAGCATTTTTTATGTTAATGATTGATAAAAAAATGCTTTATGTTTTTATACTTTCTACTGATTTTAATAAACTTGTAAATTTTATTATTTTAGGAATACAAAATATAACTTTGGATTTAACAATTGTCATTGATGATAAAAAATGTTACCTTTAATCTCAGTATCCATTTTTTAAAATAACTCTTTAATATTTAATTTAGTACGTAGTTAGATAATCGTAATCAATAACGAGTACAAACAAGAACCTCTACCATCTTCGAAACTAAAGAGCTACTAAAAGGATCCAAAACGCAGCCTCCCATACTAAATGCTAACTCGAATGCAACTGTAGATACCGACATAGCTAATACATCTTTTGCAATTAAAGATAACACTCTGTACTGACAACTATTAACCTTTCACTAATTCAAAATATCAAATCATTTTTCACCTATATCCCTCACCTCAAGCCTATCCTCAAAGTACGTATAATTGTAGTTTTAAAAAATGTATTATCCCATAACATTAGTTCATCATATTCCTTAACTAACATACATCCAAAATTAATTTGTGTATCACCGCCATCACACCCCTTCATACCATTGGACATTTTAGATGAGCTACCACATTGTGTTTACAAACTAAGATCATGAAATTTAATGATATATAACTCATAAAGACAATATAAAGTAGCATTCACCTTGGTTTTTAACATATTAGCTTTCTCTGCATCATAGCTTTTATCAATTACCCAATTCATATATCTCAGCTTATGTTGAGGATTAAGAACAATTGTAACAAATAACAAGATATTACAATTATCAATATTTGTAAAATATTTTTTAAATTTCTTTAACATAGGCCAACAGTCATAGAATTAACATCACCATCAGTAGATTGACAATGCCTCTTAAGCTACAAATCAAGCTTTAATATTTCTTTCATGTTAATATTACTTGTGACATACAAAGAAACAAAATCAAGCAAAGTGACCTTATAAAACATCTTCAGAAAAGGCAACAAAGATCGAGCCTTTTCTCAATCACTCATAATTGGCACCCCCAGTTTATTTCTTTTTGATAACTCCTCAACATATTTAGTATCTTAATTTTTAAGCAAATAAAATGCCTTTTCAAAGTTTAATGCTATTTTTAATATTAGGTATGTTAAATTCTACTTAGTTGTAACATCTAAACACAATAAGCCTTTGCATTTAATTTTTTGTTGACTTACAGCTTCTTTAAACCTTTACAACCTAGATGGAGAAGATCTCACAAAACGTACAGTATTGCAAATTTTAAAAGCTGACATATCAAGTTCTTTTAGTCTCTCTCTAACAATTAAACTCATCAAATGTGCACAACATCTCATATGAAGCAAATCATCATTTAAAAGTGTCGAACTCCAATTTTCAAATCTCTTCTTCAAATAAAAAATGTCAATATTATTGAAACCTGTATTATCTATAGTTATGGTCAAAATATTTTTAATACCCTATTCAAGTAAACACTTCTCAATTATCTTACCAATTACAATCCCTAGATAACTGGAAATTGGACAAAAATTCAAATTCTTTTATGTAATATTCTATCATCATCAATAAAGTTTGCAGTTAAACACATGTAATTTAAATTTTGACAAAATGTCTAATAGTCAATAGTAAGACTAATCCTCAACTTAAAGTTTTTAATATATTATTTCATCTTTTTTTCCCATTTAAATATAATTGAAAACAATCTCTAGTTATAGTAATTCGTGAGGGGATATTAAATTTAGGTTTTAACACAGAAACAAATAATTAAAAATCATAATGTTCAACATGTCTAAATGGTAGCTCATCTAAAATCAAGTATTTAGCAAGTGCCTCTCCACTTTCTTCTTGCTTAAAAGTCTAACTCACTAATTAGTTTAAACTTTCCGCCTCATAACTCTTTAATACCAATGTTCTTTGTCTTTTATCAACTATATTATATGAAAACTTCTTACACATATTTAGATGATTGGATAAACTACTAGTTTCAGTTGCACTCGAGTAACAATATCAGCCACAACAATAATTACATATAGCACACATGCTATTATCATCAGAAATTAAAATTTTAAAGTGCTTTTATACCCAAGAAGCATTCTTTCGACCTTTTCATGTTTCAGAAGAAGTGGTGCGTGATTGATTGAATGTTTTCTCTAAATTGATTATCAAACTTTTTATTATTACATTATCTTCTATATCTTTTTTTATATTCAATACAAATCTGCAATAAAAATTTGTAAAATATTTTGTAAAAACACCATACGAATCTTTGTTATTATGTATTTTCATACTTTTAACCATTAAAATATTCAAATCTCACTTCTTAACTTGCTCATATTTTCTTTTTGTGATCTAATAATTCTAATAAATAATTTAGTTTAACAAAAAATAAAATATTAGAGTATTTAAAAATAATCTCATTATTATATTTTGTTAAAGTTAAAAAAGTTCTCTCATATTCTTTCAGTCCCAAGGCAATTCATCATTTATGTTAATTCATAAAATAAATTGAGATAAACCTTTTACTTCCTCAAGCAACTTTCAATCAGAATATGCATTAAAGATTCAAGAATTATAGCTTTCCAAAAATAAAAATTTGGAATTTTCCAAAAAGATATATTTGCCACCAAGTGGCATTCCAATAAGGGAACCATCCATGCAAGTGTAATATTTATGCTATCCCCTAAGGTTATGCCAAAACACTTGCATCAATAAAGTCAAAATGAAATGAAATAATACAAATTTTATTATGTTATTAGCATATGACAAGCATAATATTCACATGCAATTCTTTGGCGTAAGGCCCCATTAACAATGTGTAATCTATCAATAGCTTCATTATAACAAGAATAAATACTGCAACTTTACTAAAGTGATAGGCAATATTGATGGACAATTATAGCATGATAATTAAGGTGAAAGTATTTGAAAAAATTAAGGGAAAGAAAGAAATATGGAAAGAAAGAAATATGGGAGCACTAGGAATTAGCAAATCTCTTTTTATAAAGCTTCAAAACTTTGAGATAATTTTTTAGTCGACTGTAATAAACAAAATTGAACACTATATCCTGTACAAATATGATGTCAAACCTATCAAAATAAAATAATACATAATTAATCTTCACATACAACTAGCTACCAGTATAACCTACTATCTTAAGCAATTGTAAACTAACGAAGTAATATATAATGTCTATTAAGTATAAGAGTAAAAAGAGAAGAGCAAAGCAAAGCCCTATTACTGTAAATGCACACTTTCAAAACCCCAAAAGACATCCTCTTCTCCACTTATAATTTTAGGTTCAAAGTCCATCCACGCAAACAATAGTCTTTAACATCTCTAAACTCACAGTATAGACATAGTCAAAAAAATCACACATCGTAAGTATATTATTGATTGAAGACACACGGCAAAAAAAAAATTGAAAGACTGTAATTTTTTGGTTATGTTGCTGTAGACACAAGAGAAAGTGTTAATAAAACATATGTTTAAGCTATCTTTAAGCTAATAAAGTAAATAATATGTTGAGTAGGAATCAGCAGCCCATCCGATGTTTTTTTCTCCTTTCATCTATTTGTATGAAATCATAAAAGGAAAGAACAAAATAAGAGTTTAATACATGACACCTAAAAGAATAGGAGTGGGTGACAACGACGACAATAGCTAGAATAGTAGTGAAAGAACAGCAGTTGGAGGACAACAATAATGATAGCAACTAGAACAGTAGCTGGAGGATGACGATAACAACATTAGCTAGAACAACAGTGAAACAACAGTAGCTGGAGGACGATGACAATGATAATAGTTGGAACAACAGTTAGAGGACAACGACGATGATAACAGTTAGAACAATAGTAGAAGAAGGACAGTTGGAGGATGACGATTGCAGTGGGTGAAACCAAAGTCGAGAGAAAACAATTTAAGTTTAGAAAATTAGGATAAAATTAAAAATTTTATTTATGTGTACTAAAAAATGGGTTCCGAACCGAATAAAAATCGGCATTCGGTTAGGCAAGATTAGATTCGGTCCAGTTTAAAATCGAATTTTAAATTTAGGACCAAATTCGATCATAATTAAATAAGAATTCAGTTTATACAATACTGAATTTTTAAAACCAAATCAGGACCCGAAAAATTCGGGTATCTTTAACGCTCCCACCGCGCAGTCATATTAACTAGGCAAATTTGACTTGAAGATTTCAAATATCGTGCCTTTGACTACAGGTTTTGTCATCTTTGACTGTCAATACTTTTTACGTTCGTCGATTCTATGGGTTCTCAATTGTCCAAACACTACCTTGATGTCCCCCTTCCTGTTTCTTTCCTTTTCCCACTCAAAATATTCCTCTATAAAACGACATGACAATGGTAAACTAATCACAATTCATCAAAAAAATTAACGCAAAGTTTACCAAAAGAATCTCCAGAAGCAGTTTTTATATACGATGTCAAGCAAAAAGCGAGAAGCAGTTAAAGTCGTTCTAGTGGATGGTCAGTACGTTGCAGCTGACCCCATGAGCTTCAAATCCATAGTTCAGAAGCTTACCGGTAAGGACTAAGGATTCTTCAGTTTCATGGATTAAAGAAAGCAAACCTGCAGTAGATATAATGAAAAGAGAAATATCGGCAGTCAAATCGGAGACGGATGACCACGGTCCAAACCTCACCGGCACCGGAGGTGTACTAATCAATGAACCCCCCGAAACCCACTTTCTTTTCTGAAAGAATCAACCAAGCCTAAGCGGTCACGACATCTTGTTGATATTGGTTGAGTACATGGGACTTTCGCTCACTGAATCAATCCATAGTTCCGTTTCAGATGAGGATGATAAATTAGACCACGATGTCGAAGTCGATTACAGTCATGATCATCTTTATCTTATAGATAATAATGAATCGTCAGTTTCCATGTTATCGAAGGGCATTCGTTTAAGAACCTGGATCAGTGGATCCCGGCCGGAGGAGCCGCCGTTTTTGTGGAATGAATGCAATTTGAATTAATGCACTTTTGTATATATGTATCTGATTATAAATTGTCCAGTGCAAACGTCGGCAACAAAAAAAAGTAAGACGCTGTTTCTGATTATGTTAATCATTGATTAATTGTATAATGCTGCAGCATATATCTCGTCGGAGATAGGGAGACAATTTTCGATGGCGGTGCTAATCATGGCGGCTGATTCATTTGGTGTTTAGCTGAAAAGCACAAGTTGCTGTGTGAAGTATGTGGCTGCTGAATACTCCACGACATACGATAAAATATACACGGTGGATATCATAATATTTTTGTCGAACCTACGTCATCTCAGTGAGATATTTAATCAGGATGGAGATAGCTAGAATTCATATATTACATCGCCATTTGTATGCAAGTTTGCAAATTGAGGTATTATTTATTGACTCTGTGTGTCCGTACACACCAACTTTGACTAGAAGCCTTCATGTTAACCTTTTGTAATATTCGTGACTATGATGTGCATTTTAGCTTAATAATGCGGCGTTATAATTTTGAAATCATAATTTTTGTGTATTAGATATTAAAAAAATTATTAGATTTTATTAAAAATTAATATTATTAAAAATATAATAATATCTTGCGTTATTTTTTATTGGCTCTAAACATTATTCTATATTCTTAGTACAAGCGTCTATATTTTATTATTTATTTACTAAATAAAGTGAACACCAAACTAAATGTGATTTGGTAAAATGAGTGAAGTACTCGACTATATATAAACCTCAGTGTATGAAATCAAATGTGCATTGTCGATTTTGTTCTTTACATTCAATTGCGAATGTCTATCACATCATTTAAATTTTAAACTAATATTTATAACATATTATAATATAATTTGATATGTAAAGTATTTTATTTTTTTATATTTTCAATTAAATAATTTTACATTAGATCATGCTCATTTTATTTATATAATTATATTACTCTTATTTTATATAACTATTATTATATAACCACTTTTATAACTATAATTTGTGATTACCATTAAAATAGATTTTAGGCATTAAAAAATGAAGATAATATCTCATTATTTTTTAGCAAATACCTAAAGTTTTGTAATTAAAATTATTTATCAGAACCTAAAATTTTAATTTAAAGACGTTTTTTAATCACGTTTAAAGTCTTAAATAACAGTTATTAGAACTTAAAATTTTGTATGGACTTGAAAGTTTTAATATATATATATATATATTCAAGTTTTAATAATTTTATGCTCATACCAATTAAAATTTAACTAAATTCTTTTTTATGTCCTTTTTTTTCTTTTGTATCCTTTTGTTGTTATCGATAATTTCTGGTATTTTTTGTAATTAGATAATGTGTGTCTTTATGTTATTGTATTTGGTTTAATACGAATTTTTGAATAATAAAAGAAAGCAAATTTTACAAATTTATCAATTTTAAGAGAAAAATGAAGATATATGCACAGCTGATAGTGCATTTATACACACTATGTTTAGAGATTAAAAATATTTTTTAAAATTAATAAAAGTTAAAATTAAGGTAAATACTATATTAAGTTATATAGGTCTTATTAAAGACTTCATAAGAGTCATGATACCATTAACAAGTAGAAATAAATTATGTATTTAAAATATTTTATATTCAAACAAATTTAAAAAAAAAAAATTACTTACTTTTAAACATATCCATTGAAATAAATATCTTGAAACTTTCAAAAAAAATAATAAATAATATTTTTACCTTATTTCTAATGCCTGAAGTAAGAAATACACATTAAAAAAAATTTCAACTTTCACTCCATGTTGAATTATCTGGACCTGAATTATAATAACATTTGTTTATTTGTTATAAGTGTCTTTTACCACATGTTTTTTTATTGGTTCTAAGCAGTAAGCATCACGCTTTGTCCATAATGCGAGTATCCCTGTCTTTAGTACAAGTGTCCACTTTGTATTATTTATTATTATATTATTAAATAAGTAGACACCAAGTTAAATATGATTGATCAAATGGGTGGAGGCTTCACCATAAATAGACCCATTGTTTGAAATCAAATGTACACATTCTCTGGTGGGGTTTGTGTCTAACATCAAAAAGAATATCAATAACATTCTTTATTCCCTTTTATTTATATTTTGAGCTGAGTAAAATATGATGCCATAATTTTAAATGAAGGCTAAACTATTCAATTTACAATTATTATGGATAAAAATATTAAATATCAAATATTAATAAAAAGATTATAAATTTTATTAAACGTTAAAGTTATTGAATATATTTTTACTTTTATTTTAAATTATACTATAAATAATCACAATCTCAAATAAAATCCAAACGTCAAATTTGAATAAAAAAAATTAAGCCCATGTCATCTAAAATTGATATTAATAAATATATTTTAAATTTATTCTTAAAATATAAGAGAATCACAATAATTTTAAGCGAAACCATAATCAAATAAAAATTACATAAAGTGGCATAAGAAGAATGTTAATTTATTTTTTTTGTTATGAACAATATCTTATTAGATAAATTATATTTATAAAACAATAGAAAGTTATTAGATAAATCAAATGTTTATTAAGTTAAAAATTAATAGTTAACTGTGGAACTAGACTTTTTAAATAATATGTTAGACTCAGTTTCCCAATTTCACCGGTGTACCACTTAATTACTTTAATAATGTTTTGAAGAGTATAAAACCCCGAAGCTAAATGCTAATTCTCTTCATGTTCGTGCTATGCAGTGCACAGCATATATATGTTACGCATAAACAATCTTAACCACTTAAATAATTTTTCTTTAATAGCTGATATTGCAATTAAAAATTTATTATTTCCTTAAATTTGCATACAATTCCAATTCATTTGAGCAATTTCTACTCTCAAATTAATTAGATAGAAATTTACATTTATTTTGTATTTGAAATGGCCTTTCAGGACAAGAAGATGAACATCAATAACTTAAATAATTTTAAAAATATAAAAAGTTTCAGGTTTTTTTAACGTATCAAAAGCTGTATGTTATAAATTTGTGAATAGAAATTGCGTTGTCACTTTTCTTCGGACTCATGTCAAAACTTTACGGTTTGATTTCTCATTTCCGAAGCAGTATTCGTCTTCCATTGCCCCATTATTTTACATAAGAGAAGCCAATGGACTTTAAAGGTTGAATAAGTGCAGCCAGGGCAAGTGAAGCAGAATATTATGGGCCTAGCATTTCCTCGTTCGCTCACCCAATCAACGTTCATTTTCAACAATTAAATCTAAAGTCAACAAGTAGAAAAATGGGCCAACCAACACACAGCGAAGCTGGTTGAAAAGTTTAGGGAGGTCCCGAGAGTTCTGGTAACAGCGAAATCCCCTGTTATATATATTATGAGAGTTATTTTTTAAATATTTGTAAATATTTAGTTCGTCCTTTATATATTTAAAATTACGCTTATTTTTTTTATAGTTTAATATATATTTTGAAATTAGAAAGACCATAATATAATAGGTTGAGTATTTGTAGAAGTTTAATTCGTCTTTAGAATATAAAATATATAAAATATTATTATATTGATTTATACACGAAATTTATATCCTAATATTATTGTCTAGGATATATTTAAAATTGGGTGTATTTTTTATAGGTTAATATATATTTTAAAGTTAGAAGAGCTAAAATATAACATCAATTTTTAATTGGTTATATTTATAAATATGTCATAAGCGAAATGAAGATGCATGAACAATTGATCAATATTTAGCTGTTAATTAAATAAAAGTGAATTGATGTTTTACCGAATATATATTAAATAAAATAGAACTGTCACAAAATAATTAAAGCAAATTAATCACATTGAATAAATATGGTTGAAATGCAGGGGATTGAAGGGTACGCGAGAGTGAAGAAAGTAACGGTGTAATTTTCTTAGTTGGATGTATAGCAGCATATTAGTTTTCACTCAAACTCTTCTTTCAAGAGATTTCTATGTTATATTGCTGGAGTTACATAATTTTAAAGATTAACATTTCACTCATAATAATTAACAAGGTCTTTTCATGTTTTATTTTTTTCATATATAATCTTAATAGTATTTTTTTATTTAAGACAATTAGACACCGGAGTAGGTAGATGGGCTCCACTCCATCACATTTCAAAAGCTATACATACCGTAACTCTCTTTAATTTCTTACCAACAAACCTTTAATTTAGATAACAATACACAACCAATAACCATTCGCGCTTTTCGTTTATCTCCATTACCTTATCACATGATAACCTTTGTTGCAAATGTGCAAAATTAGGCAGTTTTTTGAACCACTTTTCAGAAAACCATGATATTGATAGATAGCTCGGGTTTCACAAATGGGTTAAATCTTGGAAATTGAGTAATGAATCTAATATTTTTGACTAATCTAAGGAAAGGAATACTTGGAAAGAAGCATATCTTTGAGCAAACATATACCTGTCCAAATGTATGCATATAATCAAAATTAAAAGCATTCATATGCAAGCATTGCACTTCACACAATGTCATAAATTTTCTCCATCCCTTCCTTTCCTTCCATGATGCCTCTCCTTTATTAACACCAACATCTCTTTAACAAAAGCAAATATCTTTACTGATTTTTCTTTATGATATCACTCACATGCACAAAACAAATCTGTTTGGTTATGGAAAAAGGATAAAAGATATAGCATTGACTAGCTATAATAAAAGGACATAGTGGCTTCCATTTTCTTTTTTTTTTTTCTTTTGATTCATGAGTGTGGAATATATGAATCTATCCTTTCTAATTTCTTCCCTTCTTTTTTGCTTTTTTCAATGTTTAGATTAAGAGAAGGAGGAAAGGATTTGAGTTGGTGATAAGAAAGCAGAGAGGACGAAGTAAGAAATCGCAATTCCCCATCTATGAAAGGAAAAATATTACGTTAGTGCCTAACGTTCCCAAAATTACATTTTATTGGATAAATTTGTTAATGTATTATAAAAATTCCTAACGTTTTATAACTTGTCTCAATTTAGCCCTACTATTTTGGTAAATTTCATTTGGTTAGTATCCTTCTATATTTTTAGCTACAGTGTTGATAGACAGAGTGATAGCTCTCACAAATAATTGAGAGAGAGAGACTCTCATATTATATAAAAGAATGGTTTAAAATTCAGACATTTAAATTGGTGGAGTCTTGTCATTGACAAAACTCGAACCTATGCACTCTATTAGAAGTTACTTAGATATTAACTACTTCAATTGAAAAGTAATTACAAGTAACAAAATATAAGAAGAAAAATTTGTGTGACACGTATATAAAATACTAGCTAACATAAGAAAATGACATTATTTTAATCAATACATTGTAGGAAAAAGGTCATTTTGTGAGTCTTATGAAATTACTTCATTACTCTTCTCCCTTTAGATAGGTTTAATAAAACTTTGCTGGTTTCAAGGACGAAAATGACTATAGTGCCAAACTTTTCAATTACATTACAGCTTTACAAAATTAGGAACCCAAATAAAATTCTTCATAAATGAATTGCTTTAATCGAAAGTCCTTTTTGCAATGTAACTATGTGAGATCTTTTCTTTTCATTGTCTTTTTTGGCGGTATGCGATCACATGTCTGGCCGGGGTGACGCCAGTTAATAGTTTGCAATACAAAAGGGAACATTTCAGAACTACTTGTCTCCCTTTATGATCAGAAGTATATCTAATCAAGCAATTTAATCTCTACTACAATGAATATGGACCACATGGAGTAAAATTGTCAGATTTTTTCGTCTTTTACGTCATAGAAAACGCTTCTGGAATACAAAATTTTATTTTGTAGCGTTTGATAAATGGAATAGCGGAAGACAGTTCTAAAATTTAAGAAACATTTTAATGCTATAAAAACAAAAACGCATGGCACATGCAGGTTTTACTCGCATTATCTACTGAGAATGTCTAAGTCAAGTTGGATGGGGTACTTTATTTCTACATTTATCTAATGGCTCTAACGGTTTACTTTAAATTTTATTAATTATAAGCTTGATAATTATGATAAAATAATTTATAATACATATTCAAGAATCAAGATGATTGAGTAAAATTTTCTAGTTATAGGGTCAAGTTTTTCTATAATGTAACTAAATTATAAAGATATCGGTTTCCTTTTGATTGAACTTAACAGAGATGGACAAACTCTAGTAGCTTGAGTTCATAAGTATTGACAAAGACAAAATGAGTGCCTATTTTTCTCATTTCAATTTTAATTTGCACATTGTCTAGACTCAAATTAATCATCTTCACTTGCAACATTTTATATTGCTAATATTAATCCAAGAATCAATTACTAACACATGTCTGTAAATATATCATATATGTTGAAGCCTTATTTTAATTTTCCAAATTTGTATCTTAATCTGTAGAGATTGCTACCTTAAATTTGAATCACATTATATATGAGAGTCTGATTAAAATTTATTTTAAAATCTTAATATTAAACCATTAAATTATTGATTTATTTAATACAAACTTTAATGTTCTTCACTTGTTAATTTGTCAAACTTTTATCAACTCGAATTGGGTTTCAAATTAGATTTCTTCGTCATTCATTCCTTCATTTCAAATATCTATGCCATTTAAATTAAGAAAACAACTAGCTAGCTAGATCAATCCTTTTTCCAACAATGAACCAACAAAGAATGTTATTGAAAACAGAAATAAAGTGATGATGAAATACTACCAATGCATCGATCAAAATATCATGCGCTGAAAATGATACAACATTCAACATCGATCAAAACACTACCCTTCATTTTTTTTTAGGGGAAACGGCCATGAAATTTCTGATCTCATTCACATGCAAGTGTCAATACAAATTAATTTATGTGGACTGTATGGCGTGTTAATAAAGAGTGTGAAAAGAACCATTAATTTCCATCGTCACCAAGAAAAAGAAAATAAATAAATAAATTAGCAACCTTACGAACATTGCCCTGAAGATAAGGACATCTACGTGTCGGAACAGTTAATGCCCACGTTTTCCATTTTCATTCCTTATCCGGTCACCAAATATATCTTACATTTCAATAGGGTTTTCTTTGAACAAATATAGTACGATTCAATTGAACGAATCAAACAATTCGTTCAACCAAATTTAAAAGACTTATCAAAAGAAATTTTGTACTCACATTTATTAGGATGAGTTAGAAGATTCTTTTGATTGAAATTTTTAGTTCCCTTTATTTTTCTTTTTTAGTATTATTTCAATAATAGGCTCTATTGAATTATTTGACCGAGTGTTTCAATCTTCCGTGACTTAATTTTTTCTATAGCTGCTGTGATACTCCTGTAATGATACGGTGTGCACTTCCTTTTCTTCTATTTGTGAAAAACTCAACTCTAAGTTCATTGGTTTATTCAATAATAGCATAAAAGTCCAAAATATTAAAGGTTGATGAAATTTTCATTATGTTCAACAAGTCCACAATATAATCATTGATGTAAAAAAATTTTTACACTCTTGAACGGTCTAAATTATTTTTATTGTAGTTTATTGTACTAACCCACTCTTTAGTGAGAAATATCATGACTTCATCTCTAATCTCAAAACTCTTTTTACTGCTACATTTGTTCTCTTGGATTTTATATTTGGTGTTAGAGACCTCAAGTTACTATTATACTTGCCTTGCATGGGTTTTACTTGATTCACCAATGCTACATTTCATTGTCTTGGTCACAAATACTTTTAAGGATATTTTCAAGAATTTTGTTAACTATTTTGGTTTGATCCTTTATTTGAGGATGTACTGCTATACTGTAGGATTAATTCAAATAGGTATCACAAATTCTTTTAAAATATGTTCAAAAATAGTATCACAATAAAAAGTAATGGTCTTTAAAATCTCGTATAGGCAAACCATTTAAATAAAGAGTAATAATATCATATGAGATATATTTAATTCCTTTTACACAGTATAAAAAGTGCCATATTAAAAAATTTGTCAACTACAATAAAAATCGAGTTAGTGCCATGTTGGGTACGCGTGTTATGTCCCCACTCATGAAATTTGCAAGTGACTATTAAAGTCATCTAAAATTTAAATGTAAAAAAAAATAGAATTGTTATATATTCAAATAATAATGAGATAAATTATCTAAAAAAAATAATTTCAAACTCGAAAAGTTAATTGAGTATGATAAAAATATTAAATATCCCACAACTTTCGTGAAAACGGTTATCATAAATATTAGGATCTTAAATTTTAATTTATTTAATTTTACTTTATTTTTATTTTTTTACTATGTTACTAAGAGAATGAAGCATATTAAAAATATTTCGTCGCTCTAATTTTTTTAAAAAAATATTAAACTAAAAATAGAAAAAATATTATACTATCTTAAATTTTAATTAATTAAAAATTTTAGTTAACAGAAGAAAGAATATTAAAAATATTTTACCATCTTAGTTAATTATTTTATTTAAAAAATATAAACAAAAAAATGATATGGACTTCTTTTTTCAAAATAAAATTACAAATATGACAATTACATAACATATATTAAATAAAAAAATAGTAGGAGACTTAACCTTTTATCAAAATAATAAAAATTTAACTTACAATAAAATAAATTACAAATAAATTAAAAGAAAGTAAAAGATAAAAAAATAAATTACAAGAAAATAATTTTAATAAATATAAAGTAAAAAAATGTGGGAGGCTTAATTTTTCATAAATGATAATTATTAATGATAATTAAAAGAGATATATTATTAATATAAAATAACATTCAAAAAGAATAAAGTACACTCCTATTAAGTGTAATCTCCAAGCATAAACTAAAATATTAAAAAGAAAAGTTATAAAATGAAAGAGATTTTGAAATCAAAACAGTAAAATTTTTCTTTATTTTTTTTTTTCTATCTTTTCTCTCTTTTTCTTTTTCCTCTCTCTCTAAAAATGTCCTTCAAGCTTCTCCAATTTCTTTAAACTTGTTTTTTGATCAAAGAAAGGATTTATATTTATAGGTAAATTGGTAACTAAACTTTCGATAAAGTTATTAATGAATTTAATGAATTATGCACCTATTCTTGAAAATTTATTCAAATTATGCAATTAATCTTTAAATAAATTATTCAGCATCGAATTTGTTAAAATTTGCTTGCCACTTGAATAATCGTAAAACTCCTAAAACTTTATTTTAGCTTTACATACATATAAATTATGTATTTAAAATTTAAGTATTTTAAAAAATATAGCCAAAATACTGAAGATGGTATCGAAGATGGATCAGGCTAGACTATTATTGTAAATGAATTCACTGTTGACTTAATTTTCACCCTTTTAGCCTCTAAATTTTAAAACCATATGAATTGAAAAGTTGTAGATGAATTTTTTTTCATAGAATCAAAAATTATTTGAATTGCCCATATATTTAAAAAGTTATATACTTTTTACAAATTCTGCGCTGAGACAAAAATTAAATAGTAATTACTAATAAATTTATTTTTAAATTTAAAGTTAAAAGTACACTTAAATTACAATATTTTGTCATACTAAAAGGGTAGTAAATTTAATTTTATTAAAATACATTTTTAAGTACTTATGATAACCCGTAACTAACTTATTATCAAAAATAATAATATTTAGTAATGATTTAAAATAAAAATTCACAAATAATATACTTATTATTTTACTTCTCTGGTATATTCTTAAAAAAATAAATTTTCAAATAGCAAATTTTTAAGCATAAATCACAAACCTTTTAAATAAGAAATTCATAAACTTTCATTTTGTTCTTAGAGTGACAAATTACTTATAAGACTTAATCGACCATATTATTCTTATTATTTTACTAAATTTAATATCCTTTAAATAATATTTATATTTAAAAATTATATCTTTAACATAGTTTATTAACTAATACTCTCAGACTAGTTAGCCTTAGGATGTTAGGTATTAAGATATCTCTATGAGTCTCTCTAAGCTAAAAATACTTATTAATCTCTTTTTTTTTTTTTAAAGTACATGAATTATTCTATATAGTTAAGAATATCATTAGGGCACATCTCATTCCTAACCCTTATCAATAATATTTGTATTTAATTTTCTTTTATATAAGTTTTATTCTATATACTTGTTGATTATTATTGATAATCAAATAAACTTTAGTTTTTTCATCCTTTATAAACTATTACATATTCTCTTAGCTTTTATGTCTTGCTTTTACATCATATTGTTACAGTAGTCCTAATAGAATATTTGACACCCTGAGGCCTTCTACTATGTCACAATATACCTCATAAACATACTTGCCTGTAGAAAATGGTACTTGCAGTGCTCAACAATCTTAATGCCTTCCACTTCTTTGATCATCTAATGCTATAAGATCATAAATGCTTCTTTACTAGTAACTCAAACTTCTTCAACACGATCTTACTAATTAAGTGTTTTTGGCTTTGTCCATCAATAACAATCACACAATGCTCTCTACATAGCCTACTGATGGCACAGAATAACTTATATTATTGTGTATCATCACTTTGCCTTTGCGTCACCATGACTTTTCTCACTACACAAGCTCTCTTTTCATTCTCGACTTCATTAAAACCACTATTATACTCCTTATTTTCTTCTTCTAATTAGTATTCATCCTTACTTTCTCATGATTAATTATCATATTAGTGAATTTTTTCTACAGACACTTATTAGAGCGGTGCCTAAATTAATTACACTTGACACAGTTGGTAGGTGATGGTTTAGCATAAAAACTGTTTGGCTTTATAGTTTCTTCAGTTATTGGTTTCTTTTCAGTTGCTTTGTCTAAAATACCCTATGGTTGCTTACTTGTTTCACTCCTAGATAGCTCAACCTCACCTCTAAAATTCCTCATCTTATCACACGGCTCCTATACCAATTTTTCCTATTTGGCCATCTATCATTCACCGATAAACTCTCTAACTCTAAATGCTAGATTTTAGATCTTGTCCAAGTTCATAGGTACTTGACCCAATTTTCTCCCTAATTGTCACCTTTAAGCATAAATATATCTCAATGTTTATTGTGTTAGTAATTCATTCAAATTTTTTCCAACAGCTAAACTTAAAAGTTCTATCATATATTTATGTATACTTTTTGTTTCTTGTGCATATTTTTTATATTGATTAAACAATATTTTTTCTTAATCTATCAATAAAAGCTATTGCTTAAATTTTTCTCTTATTGTTGCACAAACTATAATAGTAGAAAACCCACTTCTATATTAGTCTTGTTGCAACTTATTCTACCAAACTGATGCTCCTTTTTTTCAACCTACAAGCTGCCATACTCACTTTTCTCTTATGGAATACAACCATACAATCAAAGAATTTTTCAACCTCTATTAGCGAATCTAAAAATCTTTTTATATCTAGTGTGCCATTAAATCTACGTAACTCACCTCTTATTGAAATTTTATTTTGATGATCATCTCCATCAAATCTATCATCATCAAGGTTATTGTATACTTACGTGAAAGGTGTTGCTCGACCTCTTTGTTAGTGGCCTCCTAGTTATTCTTGATGAAATAGTGCATCGTAATCTTCATCCAAATAATTCGGTTACTGATATCATCACTATCTACATCCATGACATATTTTCGATGAACTAATAATCATTTGACGAGTGTGTTTGTTGTAGGGTTCTAACTACATCATTTTGGTTAATCTCTAATACAATTATATGGCCTAAGAATACCGTAAAGTTTGTACTAAAAATGTCTATTAAGACGCTCTGGTAAAGGGCTAGCCCTTCCAAAACCTTCAACCTCTTATCTATGTCATATAATTGGTTGTTTTTATTACCATTGCTACTAGTCATTGCTTTAAGTCAACAACCAAACTCTGATATCAAATTGCCGCAATAAAAATGTATTTAAAATGACAAATAATTAAATCCCAAAATTGGAATACTTTAGGAAAGTTAGAAACTCTAGAATTTGGAGAAAAATTTCTAATTGATTAAGTAAAAATTTTTAACCTTAGAAATAGTGCCCTATTTATACTAAGAGTTTAGCGATTAATTAAATTAAATTAATCAAAAACTTAAATTACAAATAATATAAAATAAGAGCAAAATCATAAAATTTATGCACGATTCAAAACAAATCAAGCAATTTGTTCAACCCAAGTGAAAAGATTTCTTTAAAAAATTTGTCTCCTCAAATTTGTTTGAACGAATTAGAAAATTTGTTCGACCATATTTAAAAAGTCTTTATAAAAAATATTATTTTTTTAAATTCATTTAAATGAATCAAGAGGTTCATTCGGTAGAAATTCTCAGCTCCTCTATTTTTTTTAACATTATTCAATTGAATGAATCTCTTAATTTGTTGGACAGAATGTTTTAGCGTTCTCTAATTTGGTTTCTGTTATGTCCATTCTGATATCCCCGCGATGACAGGAAGAGCGCGTCACAGAATGTTATTGAAAACAGAAATAAAGTGAAGATGAAATTCGACCAATGCATCGATCAAAATACCATGTGCTGAAAATGATACTACATTCAACACGTACACAAACACTTTCCTCATTATTTTCGGACTCTTCTCGAATGGCCATGAAATTTCTAATCTCTTTCATATGCATGTGTCAATACAAATTAATTTATGTTGACTGAATGATGTGTTAACTAAAGAGTATGAAAAGAACCATTAATTTGCATCGTCACCAAGAAAAAGAAAATAAATAAACAAATAAATAAATAAGCAGTCTTATGTACAGTGCCTTCAAGATAAGGACACCTACGCCTCCGGACAATTAATTCCCACGCATTCCATTTTCATTCCTCATCCACTCACCAAACTTCTTATTTTTCAATGCTGTTTTCTTTGAACAAATTACATCAGTTTTTTTCTTTGAATTTTCCCACCAATTACCCATGTCACATACCTTGTTTGTCTCCTCAGAAAAGCAGTTCAACAACCTTATTCTCGATCTATTCAACCAAAATGACTCCTCTGTTCTTTTTATTTAAGAGCAAATTATTAATTTCCTCTCGAGTTTGATTAATTAGCCTTAATTAACTATATATTGAGTTGAATTAATTAGACTTTGGGATATATTGAAATCAACTTTACATAAAAGGAAGTTACTATAAAATGGGAGCCATTTTTTCTTATAGGCATTATATTTTGTTAAAATTTAGATGAACAATACTTTGTAAAAATTGTTAAAAAGACAAAAAATTATTAAATTTTATATACAAAGAATTGCATAATTAAAACATTGATTCATAGATCCACAGCAACATCATGTATTAGAAGGAAAATAAATGTAAAATAAATTATTTTCTCTCATAAAAGTTCATAATTCTTTAAAATTTGGATAAGTAACCTTTTATGAGAAATTTTAAAATATAAAAATTTTTCAATTTTATGCCCATAGAATTGCATAAAAATATCTGAGAGTTGACAATTTTTCATTTTGCGACAAATTATGTATCTTCCCGCTTGAGCTAATTAAGTTAAACAAGTGGTAAAATAAATACGAAACATCATCTAACTTCCAAGTACATACATTCTCACTGTGGCCGAGTTTGGATGCCAAAGGGCATTTCCCATTGTATTGAAAGAACCTAAAATTACAATAACCCGCGAGTATTTGCACAAAAGCAAGGCAGGAGAGCCGCTGCTCTAGAAAGTGTTAGAATCAATTGATATAAAAATGGTTTAGATAAAAGCGGAATCTCTTATAATTATAGATTTATTATTATTTTTTTTATTATTTTTTCTTATCGCACCTAAAATTTAGGGATCCCCCAATTGCTTCCTCTCAAAATTTAACTAATAATTAGTGGGATTTCCCTTTGCTTTTGTCTGAAGAAAGGGCTGGGGCAATTTGGTCATAGAACAATTCATTGAAAATTGGCCTAGGTTGGAAAGAGACAATTACGTCTCCAAGTCGTCCTCAGAAAGCTAAGTTGACGAGTTGAAAGAAAGTTGGTAAAATCAGGCCATTTAAAATCAGTTAAGAATTAGGAGCCAAAGACGACATTGGGAAACAAGGCAAGCCAAACTAACAATATTCAGACAAAAAATTTCGAACAAGCAAAGAAAAGAATTCATCATTTCACAGTTTCCCTACATTAATATTTCTCTCTATATCTAACCTCGATTCTTTTCTCAGCTTGGAAATCTTCAGGCCCCTTCTCAATCCATGGCAACTTTTTCCAGGAATATGTCCTTATTCCATGTTTTTCTTTTAATTAGTTTTACTTTCTCAGGTACTCTCTTAATTTCTTTTGCTTACATAGTAATTATTTTTATAGTTCCATTTTCATTTTGCATTCTTAATTTCTCTGTGGTTTAATTTGCAGAGTATGGTTTTCTAAGACGAGTTAGTTCTCTTGCAATCAATTATGGCCAAGTTGCTAATAATTTGCCGGCACCTGGCGAAGTTCTTACTCTCTTAAGCTCTCTTAAGATCACAAAAGCAAGAATATATGACACGAATCCTCAAGTTCTAACAGCATTTGCCAATTCCAACGTTGAGCTTATAGTCACTGTCGAAAATCAAATGTTAGCTGTTTTAATTGATCCTCAGCAAGCGCTTCAATGGGTAAGTACACACATCAAGCCATACTTTCCGGCAACAAAGATCACCGGAATTGCAGTCGGAAACGAGGTTTTCACCGACGACGATACAACACTTATCCAGTACCTTGTTCCAGCCATTGTTAGTATTCATGGCGCTCTAGTACAATCAGGCCTAGATAAGTCCGTTCAAGTTTCAACACCTAATTCGTTAGCAGTTTTGAAAGAATCTTATCCTCCTTCTGCCGGTAGTTTCAAACCCGAAGTCGTCGGAATCATGTCACAGTATTTACAGTTCTTGTCAAGGACTAAGGCTCCATTTTGGATCAATGGATATCCATATTTTGCATATAAAGAAGATCCAAATAGGATTTCTTTAGACTATGTGCTTTTTAACACTAATTCAGGAATGGTTGATCCATACACAAAACTTCACTACGACAACATGCTTTATGCACAAGTTGACGCCGTCAATTTCGCCATAGCTAGGCTAGGTTACGGTGGAGTTGAAGTTAGGGTTTCCGAAACCGGGTGGCCGTCAAAAGGCGACCCCAATGAAGTTGGTGCAACGGTTGAGAATGCGGCAACGTATAACCAAAATTTGTTGAGAAGACAAATGGGAAATGAAGGGACTCCGTTGAGGCCAAACATGAGGCTAGAAGTTTATTTGTTTGCATTATTCAACGAGGATATGAAACCTGGGCCAACTTCTGAAAGGAATTATGGTCTATATCAACCCGATGGAACAATGGCTTACAATGTGGGTCTATCTGCACTTTCAACTTCTTCTTCTTCGACGTCATCGGCTTCAATTTCTTTTACTTCATCTGCCACCAAGGTAAAACCATAGGTCATATTCTTTGTCTTTTTTTGCTTTTTTCTTCCTAAATCATAATCAAATTCCTTTAGCTTAAACCAAAATTACAAACAGTTACATTTATATTATTATATATAGACCGAAGGAAAAGTGTATACAATGCAAAAAGCATTTTGTAAATATGTTAGAAGAATAAAATTGAGCTCCTGGGTATATTATGTGTTGATTAATAATATCTAATTATTTTCTTTTATTTGTTTTTTCCTCTTTAAATGGGATTTACTTTGAAACAGGCTGCAAACAAGGAAAATCAAAGCTTGGTGTACTGGCTGTTTGTGTTTTTGGTGACTTATGAAGCTTTTATGAGAAGACCATATTAAGGAAATTAAGTGCATATAAATATTTATATTTTTGGTAAGAAAAAGTTATGGGGCTTGATGTCTTCGGATCTTTCGGTTTTTGAAAGAAAAAGATAATAAAGAACCCAAGGTATCCCCATTTTGCAATTTGCAAAGGTAAACAACCAACGAATGCACTTTATCTCTCCAAGTTGATGGATGATTGTTTCATACTGCCTTCTCCAATCACTAGGCCTCATTACCATTTGTGACCAACACTCTTCTATCACACTAGCTTAATTCTTTGTTGGAGAAGGAATTGAATTCCATTCTTAGAGGACTATATCTCGTTGTAATTATTGTGGTTCATTATGTTAGAGACATTGTAATTTGTTTAACAGTTGTTTCTCAATTATTACTTTGTCAATTAAGGTTATGTAAAAGATAAATTAATGATCTAAATTAATCTCCTGCAACATTTTTAGAGTAGTATAATTAATACTACCTTATTCATTTGTCCATTGGTTGCAAAAGAAAGTCCCCTTCTTTTGAACGTGGAATCCGTCACTATTTATTATATAATAGATTTAAAGAATATTTCTAGCTTTTCCCTTTCTCTCTTGATTACAAAAAGTAAAAAATAAAAAATACGAGATAATGTATGATAATATAAAGTGCAAAAGGTTTAGGCTTTTGTTCGGTTCTTTTTCAATCCTTAGCACGAAATTTGGGCGGTCCAGCTTTATTCCGTTTTGGCTGGCTGGCCATAAAACTGTCAGTCGTTCATTGCCAATTCCATTCGTTCGTGCTAAGGATCTTTTGTTTTATTTTTTTCTTTCTGGATTCTACTGAAAAGGGACAATTGAAGCTCAGCATTACTTAAAACCGGTGGGGGTGGTCTACCAATTTCAGATCAGCCAACGTGGTGCACATGCAAACCAACATTTTGAAGGACCCCTACCCTGCTCTTCCCATATTTTTCCCCTTTCTTTTAGGGTCACAAAATTTAATATAAAATAATAATTATAGTAATAATACAATTCTCCCATTTTTATGAAATTCCACACTAAGGATTAGGGCAATTGAAATTGTATGGTTCTGACATGATAACTTTGAACTTTTCAAAACTAGTCTATTATAATCATCTTGAGACGAATATTTCGTGGGGTTCGATTAAAGTTTAGTTTATAATAAAATATTTTAAATAAATGAAAGAAGATTTTAAATTAATAACAATAAGATTTAATTCAACCAGGGAAGACTTTCCATTTTTTCCCTAAAAATTATATTAGTGGAGGTGGTTGTTGCTCGGCGTTCTGTTTGCTTTTGCTTCCCTGATGACATGTATTAGTGGGATTCATCATAGAAAGGTCCCAAAGACACGTAATTCAGCATGTGCATGCTGCTATTTCAAGAAACTTTCGACATATTCATTTATATGTTTGTTAGCAATATGTTCATTTCATATCTATTAGAATTAATCCAATCAACTTTTTGACTAATTAAGCGCGTCATTAGATAATACAATCAAATTGTCATTTCATGATCACTATTCATTACAACAGTAGAAGATCAAACGTTGTAGGCCTTCGTACTTTCCCACTTGAACTTCTTTGTTCCTATGTTTTGAGAGTTTGAGATCCGTAAGCTATTTATGATTTTGAGATTGATAATATAAATATATATAGGATAGTTAAATCTTTAATTTTTTGTAGTTTTCAGAATGTATACTTGACTTTGTTTCGAGAGTATCATAGTATTTTTTTTTTTATATAAAATTTAAATTAATCTAAAATTTTAATAAATTTAATTATATAAATTTGTACAATTCTAAATGATATATTTATTTTTTATTCATAATTTATGAATATAACTTTATTTAAAATTATTATATATTAACTTATCCTACTCTTATAAATGATTTTGTAAATTTTATGTATTAAAAACAATTAAAACTAGTAGATATATTTTAAAATTATAATTAAATAAATTTATTCGTGAGTATTAAGTTAAAATTTTAATTTAACTCTCTTCAAATACAGCGACTAAATTTTTTAATATTAACTTAAAAAAATAAATAATTCTTAAATATTCAAATTGCTAAAACTAAATTATACTCGACTTAAGTGAAAAAAAAAGGACATTATGATGGGAACTTTTATAATTATGTTGAATTAGCTACAATATTCAATAAACATTAATAATTTTATTATATTTGATAATAAAATAAAAATGATAATACCTGAAATTTCAATGTATAATAAACTTTTTTAATATTAATTCACATCAATGTGAAACCTAAAAAACAAATATGCTTCCACCATATACTTTTGTATGTTGACATAAGAATTAGGGTCGGGTCATAAATGATCGCCAGCTAGCAAATAAAGTCCAAGAAGCAAAGTAAGGTTAAATAAATTAATATTATCACAAACACTTTTATATTTTTTTATTCTAGGAACACTAGTAAGTTGGGACATTGATGCAAGTCACTGTGTGTGTGTCTGTGCGCGTGTGTCCTTAATCATGATAAATCATTGGATTAATCATAATTTAATATAATGGTAATTTTTGAAAGACTAAAGGAGACTTTGATTTATCGTTGGAAGAAGGAAAAATTAATGCTAAAAGTAATAATGATGTAAAGTTTGAAAATCTTGGCAAGTGGAGGAATAAAGTGTCCTTTTTAAATTACAATTATCATCAAAAAATATTAAATAACTTTTTCTTAAATTTTAAAATTTTTATTGCTAATTATATTAACAACACAACTCTTTTATCAGGCGTTATCTTCTTTATTAAAATGTTAAGGGATTTAAGATGAAGTTTTATATTATACTTAATATTACTGTGTAACTTTTATATACCATCTTTGATTTTAGACGATTACCGTGTGATATGCGGACACGATTTCTAAAAAGAGTTAGTGTTTGATTTTTTGTATAGTTGACCACTACCGTCATAATTGAGTATGAAAGATTTCTAGTCATCCCCATAAAAAAAAAAATTCAAATTTTGACAAATGGTAATCAGAATACTGAGATTTTAAATACTGCTTGTGGGACCCGGCGTTAAGAATAATTTGAAATGATGCAATCCAAGAACTATTTTTTAAACAATTTGAAAAGAAAAAAGAGAAATGTCGGCATTTTATTAATTATATTCCGGTGGACTTAAAGTAAAACCTATAAGTCATGAGATTATAAATATAATTAAAAGAATTTTACAATTCTCTCTCTCTCTGATAACATCATTACTAATCTTTTTCTTAATAATATTAATTTAAATTTCTTTTTGTTTCTTCTTTGTCTTATAGGAAAAAAAAATTAATTCTCAATTTTTGTCGTAAATTGTGGTTAAATTTGTGGGAATTTAGCAGCATTTTATGTAAATTTGAATAGAAATAATTGGTCAATATTCTTTAGTTTGTAAAGAAGGGTCAAAATGAAAGGTTTTGCAACATGTCTCAGTTATATTCACTGCCTCGGAATTTTACTAGGGAGTATAATGAATAATGAATAATGGATATATAGCCTTTTATTATTTTATTTTAAGGATTTAGATCGTCGATCGAGGATAACTTTAATGGGCATAATTTGAGCGAAGTGCTTTTGTAGAGCAGAATCATCTTTTCCATGGAAGGTTTTCTACAGTTATAGACAGGTTTCTTTGGACCTACTTGTCAAACAAATGAAAATATGAAATTCTTCTCTCCCTTCTCTTTATGCAGTAAAAAAGAATCTGAATTGAATCATAGCCATAGGTATGCTATATATAATCCTTTAAAAATAAATACAAATAGAAACTACTCATGTTTAGTTATAATAATCAATCAATAATGAGAGTCTTTCGTATACTAAATATAATTAAATTTAATTAATAGAGTTCAATTATACATGATCGTATCAGAATTTTACTCAACGAATTGATATATATATATCGACAACTAAAGTGGACCTAAAGATTAATCCTTTCTTTATATATAACAATTAATTAACAAAATTGTGTCATAAAAATATCATATTCGACCTATATAATTATTTTGGTCAAGGAAATACCATTTAAATCCTTGATCATTGGAGCTTTCGATTAAATTTAATCCCCAATAGAATTAGGCTCATAGCCCCATAATCGACAAAGCCCAATAAAGGCCTAATTTCTGCCCGGCCCATATTCACCCTCTTATAATATGAATCCGACAAATGTCAACCAAATTGGTACTCACTGATTTGCCGCAGCAATGTCGCTAATAACAAAATTGTGTCACAAAAATATCATATTCGACGTATATAATTGATTTGGTCAAGGAAATACCATTTAAATCCTTGATCATTGGAGTTATTGGTTAAATTTAATCCCCAATGGAATTGGGCTCATAGCCCCATGATCGAGAAAGCCCCAAAAAAGCCTAATTTCCCCCCGGCCGATATTCACCCTTTTACTATATAAATCAGACGAATGCCAACCAAATTGGTACTCATTGATTTGCCGCAGCAATGGCGCTTTCAACTACATTTCGAAAAAGGCTAGAACGCACGCAACACACCAGAAACCAACGCCTCTAACTTCGCCAGGTCTTCACACCAAACTCTAACTCTAAAGATTAAATTTCTGTTTGGTTACCGAGAAAAAAACTGGAGAAGAAAGAAACGAACTGTGTGTTCACAAGCAGAGAAGGAAGCGGAAGCGAACGAGTCTTAGATTTTAGCGTCGAAGCTCTCTAGTATATGGCTAATGGAACTAAAGTGTTTGTTGCTCGACCAAAAATTTCCTGTCGGAATTTCAAAATTTCATCTTTAAAGTCTGAAATCGAGATCCTTAATGCCACTAATCAAGATAATTATCAAAAATGGAGGTATCATTATCATAAATATTAATTAAGTTTTTTCTTAATTTTTTTAATTGAATCGAAACGAAAGTTTTCAGAATTTATAGTGAAATTAAGAAATTCAATGATGAAGTTCTAAACAATTTGGAAACAACTAACACTTCACTCTATTGATTTGAAATTTACTCTAATTTAAATGAATTGGATTGAAATTTAGGGTTTTGAAAGGTAAGCTGCAGGAATTGGAGGAGATTGAGAAAGAGAAGGAGAAGGAGAAGTAATACGAATTAAAAGGTTCTGAAATGAAGGAATTGCAGGAAAATGTTGAGAATTTTGTCAAGAAATATCATCTGCAAGTTGAAGAATTGAGGGACAACTTAAATAAGGTGAAGAACAAAGCTGTCTTCTCTCATTTTCCTATATTTACGAATATTCTTTTTGGCTGTTTTCCTAGAAGAGAGAAAACCAACATTATGATGCATTACACTGTGAGAAGCTACTTCTTCTGAATTGCTATGGCACCTTTTGAGTCTTTGGGTACCTTGTTAAAACAGGAGATTCACCATTTCTGAAGAATTAGTATAATGCATTGACTTGTGGAGCAAATAATTGCTCTTGGCTGCCTTCGATGGTGAATTAGCCAAGCTAATTGGCTGCAGGCTGCGTTTAGATTGTTACTTATTATCCACTAGAACCCAGTTCGGAAGTGAATATGGCTGGAAATGTCTAATCTGTATGTCCTAAATTTCAAAATCTCTAGAAGACTTGTAAATAGAAAACAGGATATGTGTTCTTAGATGCTCCTATACAAATCCGTAAGTTGGGATAATTCTATTAGACGATGGTGGGTGTGTTATTGAAAAACTTTATAGAGATCTAAGTTGACCAAGAGCCTAGGGTGTGTTTGGTAGAAAAAATCAAGGGGGGAAAGGGGATTGCCAGGAGTCCTTATTCCGGACATTCAAGGAATCCTGATTCCTTCAATGACAGTAAGGAATTCGGATTCCTTGGTATAGAATAACCAAATTTTATCATTTTTATCCTTATAAAATGGTTTCGTTTAAAACATAAGTGTTTGATATGTATTGAAATTGAAATTTGTAGTCGAGTTTTATCAGTTTTTAGTTTATATTTTCTACAATGAAGATGAATAAATTAATATATATTAATTTAATATTGATTAATTAATATATATTATGATTTAAACAATTCTTTGCAATATTATATGTACATTAAATATTAATTAATTATAATTGTAATATTGATAATAATTAATAAATATATTTGGATAGAACATTCATAAATATAATTATTAAATATTTATTATAATAAATAACACTTATAATAATTATTATATATTTGAGTATTTTAATCCAAATAAAAAGTAATGAATTATTTTCCATCATCAATTTTATGTCAGAATCAAACAAAACACTAGTATTCCCATTCCTTTCCATTTTTCTTTCCCGTTCTTTTCCCATTCCTTTCCCCTTTATTTTCTATTCTTCAAACCAAACGTACCTTTAGAATATTCATTTGAAGACATTGTTTGCACATTGAGGACATACCGAGGCATTGATAAGTTTGGTTCTCAAATTTGCTGAACAGTTGATTTCCCCCTTTTTGTCTACCTCATAGACTCTGACTTGCTTAGAAGAGCATGAAAATAGATGGTGTCCTGAACTTTGGTTGCAGACTGAATTTGCCGCCTTCTTTCGGGTTAGTTTCCAGCGATGCTTGGGAAACAAGTCTGTGTCTAAGACATGCTCAGGTTGATTATCAGTCTAATTTTAGCCTATGCTATCAAGTCTTCCGAAGAATTCTTTGGAGTTGCATTACAGAAAACCTGACGATGGATTTGCTTCTTTTGATTAATGTAGGTTTTAGACGATAAATAGAATGACGCTGTCATCGATGAGAACTATTACTTCATACAGATAATCTCTAGTTTATTTGTTTTCGATGAATCATCTACGTTAATATCAAGTTCATCTTCCTTTCAGCTTAACTCAACTTTTGATGAACTTCAAGGTAACATGGACATGTGAATAATCCTGAAAGAACTGCAGCTGAGGTAAGAAAATCTGAACTACTGGCTATGAAAGAGATTGTGAACAGTAATCGGAAATGGAGAAAATGTAGGCTGCAACTTTTCATTCACATTCCTTAGTCTGCAAACAATAGAATGTACTGTGTATATACAATTTGATAAACTCAATTAATTTGCAACTAATTACTCTGAAAAAAATGGAACCAATTTGATAAACTTAATTAATTTGCAACTAATTACACTGAAAAAGATGGAACCTAGAACAACTAGAAGACTACACGTGTATGAAGTCAGGTGGCGCTGCAAGATGGATTTCTCCTAGGATCATGACAGGTGTTGTGGACAAATGTGCCAGCATGCAGATTGCTTTACTGAGTTGTCCAAGTTTTTTTTTTTATTATTTTTTTTTTTTTGTGCTGAGTTGGATGGCAGCTCACGGGAATTACCCACTTTTGCAGACACAAAGTCAGCAGTTGCTTCTTCTTGGTTTAGCTCAGCGGCAACTCTCTTCTGCAGCAACTCACCTGGTTCTGCTTTTTGCTTCATTCTCAACAAACAGAAACTTTACTTCTAATAACCAAGTAAGAGCAGAGTTGCAAAAGCAGCTTAAGAAAATATTAACTGCAGAAAATCGAGGACGAAGGAATCAACTAGCAAATGAGGATCATATGAATAATGAAAGGCAATATGTTTACTACGTGTAACTGTATTGTACAGAGACCCAATTTCCATTAAAATTTGACTGCATACTGCCGTTTTCTGCTGGAAAATTAGAATTTTGTTGCTTTAGATGGGAAAATTATGGATTAGAAATGAAGTTCATATATTTTCTTATTTTAATTGTAGCATTTTCTTAAAAGAAAACACTTCTGTGCATTAGTATTAACGTAGTGCAAAGTATTGTAACCTTTTGTTGCATTAGGCTCATTTTTACTTCGGTAAGACCAAACGATCATGCATTTGCTCTATTAATAGTAATAGTTCAAAATAATATAAATGAGGCTCAATTTTATAAATTTTTATAAATAAACAGGTCTCATCTTTGTAAAAGTGGGATCACTTGCACCCCATCATATTATTATAATTAAAATGATGTATTAAAATTGATCTATTAAACTAAGTCAGTAGTATTGACGTGGCGGGGAAATGAATCCACCTAAAATTTTCTCTTTTTTTAATATATTTGTTTGAACACTCTCCGTCCCTTGTTTAATATCATAAAAATTGTTTTACAAAAATATTTCCAAATATTTCAACGAGCGAAATCAGCCGGATAAAAGAATGGGGTACCCCAATTAAAATAAGCCCAACTCATAATTATCACCAGGCTCGAGCATTCGTAAGAGAATCCAATTTACTCTACCATTTAAATACTTCCACGTGTTCATTTTCTGCTCCCGAATGCATACAGTTGATCCCTCGCTCTTTGTCAATAGAATTTATAACTTCCCTTCTCTAGAATCTTCTGTTAAACCGAAAAACCCTAAAAATTCAAAAATACAAAATAAAATATTCATTAAATCTTTTTTTTTTTTTTTTTCATAAAATGAAATTTGCATTTTGCCCCCTCCCCTTCCATATTAAGCTCCAGACTTCTAGCATATTCCACACTCAACTACAATATTATCAAAACACTTTTAGCTCGTCTGAAGACGATTAATCCTTGCGTCGTGCAGTGAAAACAAGGTTAGAAATGGCAGAAGACTTGGCGTTGGATTTGCAGGAGCTAAGACAACTACAGAGCGTCGCAAAGAGGCCGCGAGTTGTCTCTCTCATTGGTTCTGAGATTCAAAACTTGGAGAAGGTTTAATCTTCCGTTTTCTCTTAATTTTTAACAGTGTCGTATTTCATTTCGATTTGTGCAGTATGAATTCTAGGTACAGTGTATGTGGTGATTTCAGGTAGGTATCAATTGAAATCGAGGAATATTCTGGAAAAAACAAAAATTAGTATAAATTATTTATCCTGATAACGGGATTCAGAGAATATTGTATAATTACTTGTAGCAAAATACTAAATAAATTAACTGGTTGTATTCCTATTTTTACAAAACTCTTTTCACTTTGATGATAATAGTGTTGTTCTTGGGGAAATAAGAATTCAGATAATCTGTTAAGGGTTTTAGTTGTCTTCCCCTTATCTGTTTGTTTGATCATTTCTGAAGGTTTTGTATATCGTGTTTAGGAAGTTTCATTGTAGAGTTGTTAGTACCATTTTTGTTTTCTATGTTCTGTTCACATCATGTTTTGAGACCTGGATCAGTTGTTCATCCATGAAAAGATTAAAAAAGTAAAATGTTGTTGATAAATAAGGTGAAATTGGGAAAAATTAGAATCATTGTTCATAATTCATATAAGAGTCCTATTAGATTTTAACAATGGGCGTCGTTTTAATGGGCGGCTAGGGGCATAGCAAAGCTCAGTCCACAGCACCGTTGGCATGATGACCCTTCTGATTAGGAGTTTAAAAGACTGGTAGACATGAAATTTTATCACAGCAATTAGTTTTTCACCTTTCTTGGTCAATGTTTTGAATTGCAAATTTGTCATTTATCAACATGGAAACTTCTGTTTTGCCTCTAGTAAGCATTTATGCTTGACTTTGTTTCTTCAGTTGACAAAAGAAGCAGCTCCTGCACCTGTTGCAGAGACTTCAACTCCAATACCAACATCCTCTAAGATTCCTTACACGCCACCAGTCAACTATGTTACGCTGGGATCATTTAGCTGGGATCAGGATAATGAGAAAGTGAAGGTATAAAATATGCCAGAAAGATTTAGAAATAGCTCTGAGACAAGCACAGACTTTGTTGATGTTTATTCGTATATCATAAAGCAAATATGGAGCTAAAGTAATATATTTCCTTCAACCTGCAGATATATCTCTCTTTAGAGGGAGTTGAGCCAGAAAAGATGGAAACTGAGTTCAAGGAAATGTCCTTTGACTCTAAATTCCATGATGTCAAAGGAAAGAACTACCGATTTACTATTCCAAAGTTGAACAAGGAGATTGAACCTGGGAAATGTAAAGTGTTAGTTAAACCTACCAGGGTGGTTGTCACACTTTTCAAAGCTTCAAAGGGAAACTGGCTAGACTTGCATTTCAAAGAGGATAAGGTAAATTAATTACATTCAATTTGGAATGTTCAAGGTTTAATTTCGCACATTCACAGAGGAATACAGTCAACTAATTTGTATTTTGTTTTATCCTGTCATGTAAACAGCTGAAGCCAAATTTGGATAAAGAAGGAGATCCAATGGCTGGAATTATGGATTTGATGAAGGTGAGCAAAATTTTCAATTGGTAGCATGCTCTTATGAAATCTTTTTTGCACTCGGTCACTAAGATATTCATGCATAATTACAGAATTCTGCACTGAGACAGTAGTTTGTCTATGGCTGTGATTACGTCTATGATTTGCTTAATGTTTCTATCTGTGCTGAAATTGCAGAATATGTATGACGAAGGGGATGAAGAAATGAAGCGTACGATTGCAAAAGCTTGGACTGATGCTAGATCTGGTAAAACGGCTGACCCGCTAAAGGGGTACCGGTAAATCAAATTGGATTTCCAATCATTGAAAGCACAGGGATGATTTGAAGTTTGCAGTACTCTCATTGTGCATTCTGCGTTGGGAATGTTAATTTCGTGTGCGGGTGGTTTTGTGTTATGGATATAACATAATATTTGCTTTGTCTCTGTTTTTTCCTCGTGAAATTATGATTTTTGAGCCTTCTTTTGTTTTAGAATTTAATTATAACAAATGAAAATCCCATCCGTCTGTCTTATGTTATTGAACGGTACGCTTCAAGTCATTCTTAGATTTTCATCGGCGCTTCAGGCGTACGTCTTAAGAATGCCCTTCTACATTACTTGAGCGTAAACATGGTAGATTGTTATTCACCAAATTATTTAGACATGAAAACGGTTATTGATGAATATTGTTACAATAAACGTTTGTTATTAAATTTCTGTTATCTATCAATATTGTTACAAGAAACGTTTGTTAAGTTATTCTGGGAAATTTGTAGGAAAGTATACAATTGTGGCCGTACCGTACAGCGTAACCTGCATTTTAAAATATTCACCCTCATTTAAAATAGAATCAGAAAATTAATTACTCTAAAATTGTATTGGAGTCCATTTTAAATCAAAAATAGTTATTTTAATATTTATTTAAAATTAAAATGTGATAACGATTAAACTGGAGCTTACAGCCCCATATTCAGAAGCAAAATGCCAATGTTGCTTTTTTCAATTAGAGTACTAAAACATAATTGGTTACAAATGAACCTAGAATTGATCATTTCAGGAGTTATTTAAGCGACAAGGAGCAAATAAATACGTAGCTTGGGGTGGTGTTAAGGAGCTTTGAAGCCACAGTTGCTATGAAATAAAATACTTGATGTTAAATATTTATGAAGATATGAATAAATTTCACTAAAAATTGTTGTTAATAAGTATTCTTTTAATTTTGCTTTTAAAGCGCACTAAAATACGAAATAAAACCTATGTATGTTGATTCACAAATTATAAAAGCTAAAAAAAATTCAGCTTGTCTGCATTTTGGTACCAAATAAATAAGCGGTTAGTTAACAATATTTTAAGTAGCAGTATTAAAAATATAGAAATGAACAAAAATTACATCCCGGCATGCCCTGAATACATTATACACCAGACTAAGATATCATAGATGAAAGCATAAAAAAATAAAAAGCATAGTAGATGGAGAATGATCGACAACAATGATTACATGTTCCAACTGATACAAAATGTTTAATCTAATCATTTAAAAGGATATTCGAGACAGGATACCTTCATTGGAGTATCTGACTACCATAATCAGCATTAAACTTTTCGTATCGATGAGCATGAAGATGAGCTGATGGTCGAGTGTTTTGCAAAGCTGCCTCTATATCCTCTGGTCTAATTGGCCCAACCTGTGGTAATTCTGCAAACATGGAGAGTACTACTTCAGTTGCGCAATTGCAGATATTGACTTTGCAAGCTAGAATAATAAAAAAATAAAAACATGTCCTTCCAATCTGATAAGGAAGCAGCAGTAATAGAGATTGGAAGTCAAACCACAGATTATGACAGTGATAATTAGCATGCTTATGCTTATGCATAGGCTGCATGCGGCGAAAATTAAGGAAAGGGAAGATTGATACAATCAACTCTTTCAAAATTTTATCGAAAGATAGGTACATGTGAATTTAAAAAAAAAAAAAAAAAAAAAAACCCACATAATAGAAACAACGACGTTGGGCTACCATGCCTAGTTCTTTAATTCATTGGCCATGATAATGGTGTCCTTCGAGTGTTGGCAAATTGGAAAGAATCAGTTGCTTCTTCGAATAATTTAAGCAGAAAGTGTGTTATATTTTATATATTTTCAGATTTGGAGGAAACAGGCACAAAGTAATGCAGGACGTTTAACTCATTATCCAACTATAGTAGACATACTCTAAATGCAAGAATCAGTGCTCTTAATGTCATACCATCATCGGGTACCACTTCCTGTTTGTCTTCCAGGAGTGTCATCAATCGTCTCAGTGGCTGCATTGCTGTCTCTTTGCAGAGTAACCGGATGTCTGAACCCGAATAGCCTTCAGTCTTTTCCACTAATAAATCATAAGCAAGGCTCTCCTCACCAGTCTGTGAAGGCAGGAGTGTTTCAAACATGGCTCTTCTTGCTTCTGGTTCCGGCAAAGGTACAAGGATCTTATTGGTCATGGTTAAATGTGAACAATAACTTGGAATAATCTGAATTTTGACCACAGAAAGAGCAAAAAAATTTAAAGATGGGCATCAGACTGAATTGCTAAATTAAGCGACAGTACGTGGAAGCCAAAAAGGAACAGATGAGGGATACCACAAGCCAGCATTGATATGGTAGTCATGTAATATGGGATTAAGCTAAACCCTAAGAAACTCAGAATAGATTATCATTTAGGCTTCTATGACAGCCTAATTTTCTATTCTAAAAGGAAACAGTAAACTAATTTTGGATCATGGATAAAGTGCAATGAAATAAGTTGATGGTAATGATTATTTGAAGTCAAACCTAATTAAGTCACAGTTATTCCATAATTGACAAACTAGTGCTTCAAAATTCAAGCAATAAATAACTTGCACACACAGAACTGCAAGCTGTGGCCTCTCATAGAACCAGCATAAATCTTTTTTACATGAACAAGACCTTTACAGTAGATCAGGAAGAATATGAAGAGTATGAATTTGGTAGGACTCAAAAGTCTTGCTCAATGTTAAAAAACATAGTATTTTCAACTGTTATAAAGAAATATAGAAATTAGGGCCTACTGCTATTTCTTCTATTTGTTAAATGCAGTAAAATTCATCTTGTTATGTTTAAGAAATATTCATTGAAAATTTATATATCAAAAGGATACTCGCTTCTCAAGACGCCGAAGCATGGCTGCATCTAGCTCCCAAGGGAGATTTGTCGCAGCCAAAACAAATACAAGTTCATCTGACCGTGTCAAACCATCCATCTGTCTAATGCAAGTGAATAATTTTTGAGAAAATAAAGGTAAAATCTAATACTATTGCATTTTAAGTAGATTCTCGTTGAAATACACAGTTTATTGTCAGTATGACAATTTTAAGTCGTCGCATCTGAAACAGTCTATCTTGCACAAATCAATCTATTACACACCAAATGAGGACACTGACATGGATGCAGATATAGGGAATGATGACATCCGGACAAAATGTGTTGCAGCCAAAGTTTTGTTGATTAAACCAGATATGCAAACAACATCAGATACAATAAATAAACAAATAAAACTGATACCCATACTTCATTGCTCCAATTATATAGTCAGAAAGTGAGATCGAGTTCACTCATAATTAGTACATAATTAGTAGTGCTTTTTACTAGATACTCAGAAATTAAATGACCAATGTTCAGTAGGTTTTCAACCTGCAGAATTGTAGAAATCGGGAGGATTAACACAATTACATTTTGGAAAACTAAATTATGAGTTGTTTTGATGCTCAGGCCACTTCAGTTTAGTGCCAAAGAAACAATCATGATGGAGAATTAAATCAGACAACAGGAGTTTAAAATCCCTACTCTAGTTTTAGGAGGCCATCATCTATATTTTCCTCTCTCACTCCCTCTCTCTCTCTCTCTCTCTCTCTCACATACGCCACCACAGACACGCAGATACCCACCCGACACATACACCCACATTCACATAAATGAAAAATACATGCACAAAAAAGAAGAGAAAAAACATTACCTGAATCAGCAGTTCAGTTTTCAAGCGTCTGCTTGCTTCATGCTCACTGCGTGCTTCACCACGCTGACTGAGAATTGCATCTATTTCATCCAGAAAGATAGTTGATGGTGCATGGTGCCTGGCAAGCTCAAATAATACCTTTATCAACTTTTCAGAATCACCTGCAATGTTATACAACTCCATAAATTAGATATACTTGACATATAGCCTGGTAACAAACTGTTTTATGGATACAGCCATATATATAATCCTTTTCATGCCTAGTTTCAAACATCTAAACAAAATTGAACATGATCTTAAGAAAAGCTGCCTAAAGTTTGCATACCGCGCCATTTGCTGACAACAGAAGATGCTGAAATATTGAAAAACGTGGTCTTGCACTCTGTTGCAACAGCCTTCGCAAGCATTGTCTGAAATATCAAAATGTTGATTCATACAACTGATATCAAGAGAAAGGAACATTAAAGGGATTCATCCACATGCCCTAGCATACTATTTGATATATCAAATAATTTGCTATCATGGAACAGTTTTCTTTCGTACAGAGCACAATGGAAAAGTAGCAAGTCCATTCTAACGGATTCAGACTGGTCGTACAGATCATCCTCAAGGCCATAATGGTTTAACAATGTACCATCCATCCAACTTCATCTGCACGCATGGTGATCAATTGAATTCTTTCACTAGATTCCAGTGTTCCCAATCAAAATATGTACCCAAATACAGTTAGAACATCGTTACTTACAAATTAGTTAGTCCACAAAAAATAAAAGAAGAAGGAAACTAGCTTGCTTGCTCAGTATTGATGAAAATTTGCTTATTGAAAATATTATAGGAACTAATTTCCAGATGGAAAGCAATTCGTGGAAGCAAGGAAACTTTTATTGTTAAAAAGGAGTTAGAAAGACAGGCAATACTTTCAATCACCTCATAAACGTCCTTAAATGCAATCAGTTTTAGAAATAAAAATATAAAATTTGAAAAAGATTATCTAGGTAAGAAAAAAGTCTCACAGGGATAAGTGAAGTTAAATTGCAAATAGTAGCTCATCTCAAACTAATTAATGAACAAGAAAAGCCAAAAAAAGAAGAGGATGGAGAAAGGAAATGAAAGGAAAAAGTAAAATGACTAGAATAACAATGCAAAGTAAGTGAACAAACCTTCCCTGTTCCCGGCGGGCCAAAGAGGAGAATACCCTTCCATGGTGATAGAAGGCCAGTAAAATACCTAGAAGAAGGAAGAAGATGAGTTTAAGTACATTACTGCAATTTTTTATGTGTTTGTGGACTAAACCATATTGAGAGGTTCTGCCTTATGAGAACAATTTCTGAATGTTCTAACAAATACCAGTTCCTTGCAGAGCACTAAGATTGGTGTTCAACAATAACACTCTCATAGGCAATATAGAGAATCAACAACAATCATGTCTCAATATGGTTTATGAGAACAATTTCTGAATGTCCTAACAAATTCCAGTTCCTTGCAGAGCATTAAGATTGGTGTTCAACAATAGCACTCTCATAGGCAATATAGAGAATCAACAACAACCATGTCTCAATTATAAAAGCACAAAGTCACAGGTGACAGATATATCTGTAGCATTCTAAAGAAGTGCATAAATTTTTATTATCTCCATCTGGTTCTAAAAGAATTGGCATTAACAACTTCCAAATCCCTACGCATTACTATCCTTTCAGTTAAAATTGAAGAAGCCAAAACAAAAAGGCTTTCACCAGAGAATATACAGAGATTGTTCATTACTTAACCGCAGACACTAAAGCTTACTGTAATGCACAAAAGAAATCCCGATTGTCGACAGATCAGATAGTGATGCAGTGATACAATCTGTTAAAGCTCATCCTCAATAAATAATAAAGAAAAGAATGACTTATTGATAAACAAATTATGAATGCAACTATAGGAATAACAAATGCAATGAACTCGCAAAAAGAAAATTTGATCCAAGGTATGATAATAAATAAATATTTCTTATCAAATGCATTTTATCTTGTGAGAAGAAAAAAGGAGTTAAAGGTTTGAAATAAATTATGCATGAAAACATATTGAGCCATGATGTAGGACATGACCTACTTGGGATATTTTATTGGCATGACAACTGCTTCCTTAAGTAGATGTTTGGCATTCTCTAACCCCTTGATGCTTTCCCATTTAACATCTGGATTTCCACGAATTATATCCCTGTTGGATGATACAGTGTTTGATAACATGAACAATACCAAGTGATGAATAAATAAATCAAAATGAAAACTATTCTATGTTCAGAAAATATAAATGCAAAAGGCATAACAGTTAGCCCTACCTACATAAACTCTCAGCTAAGGTACGAGTATCTGCTGATTCAAAAGGAGGAAGCAGAGACTTCCGTCTGAAACAGAGAACATCCAAATCAGCAGTTTTTCAAAGAACAGGCAATATATGCTAGTAGTTTCATCATTTCATGTATTAATTTTAGAATATTGGAAAAAAAAATGATGATGTCATATCTTCTCATAGAAATCATTATTATTGGACCATGCACGTGTGTTTATGGTTTCTTTCTTTTCAGATTGGATGAATTGCACAATAGTATAATAACGAAGTATTTAAGTTTATGAAATCCATCTCAAATGGTGTTTCATTTTTCTCATTGGCATTGAACATATTAACACACAGTATCACATTTACATAGCTGAAATACATTACACCTTTTTTTATCGTAATAAAGATTATGATTATAAGAATATAACTATACAATAAATGAAGAACGCTTACAGTCTCTCACTGAATCCATTAGACAAAGTTCCATTTGAGTGTGTAGAGCTACTCCCCTAAAATTAAACAAAGCAAAAAACGACTTTGAAATCGGAAAAAAATGGCATAGCGTAAAGAAAGATAAAGCAAATGCAATACCTGGTTCCTGTACTGCTCATAAATGGCCATGTCTGATGTATTCTGAACATGCCCATTGTCAATAGAAGAACTCCCATTAGAAACTGGTTTATCAGTGGTTTGACCATTTTGCAGCTCCTTTGTTTTCTTTCTCCCAAACTTGGCATCATAAAACATTTTAAAATCCTATAGGTAAACATGATAGCTTAAAAGCAATGCATAATGCCAATTTTCTTCTTACAATTTCATCAATTACACAGCTATTCACAGAAACAACAGTATTTTTCTTCAACCGTAACACTTAAAAAATAATCTCAGATTTAAACGATTCGAAATGCTACTTTTTGAATCAAGCGAGTTTAGAATACTTACACTACATCGGTGATTTCTCGGTTAAACATCTTAATAAATTACTATTAGAATCTGCTTCAAACTTAAATAACTAATTTCAACTAAAAAAACTAAAAACATTAATCCAAGCAAGCCATGCAGTTATAATCTGATATTCAGAATTCAGTTGCTTCGCTTTACATTATTTCACGTTTTCTCCAAAAAATATGACGATCTAACATTTAAAATTTGCACTTCCTTTTATTTTTCTCAACTTTCTCGACAACCAAACTGAGCAACAACGAGTAATCGAAAACTAAATTATACATAAACAAAACCAAAACGACAAAAGCACCTGAAAACTCCATCGAGTAGGCATTGCTTCGTCCGCCATTACTGATCAATTCAAGAGAAGGAGAAAAAGAGAGATCTCAAAATTCTCTTTCACTTCCTCTTTGCGCTGCAAGCTTTTTGGGGACTAAGCGGCAGAGAAAAAGCAGAAGAAGAAGAAGGAGCCGAAGATAGTAGAAGAAAGCACGTGTGTTATAAAAAATGTCGAGATGATTTCCAGTAAGTGCTGTACAAAACAGAATATTACACTTTGACTCTCTAAAAATCCCAGCTGTCACAGTTTAATTGTAACAGGTGTTTGTGACGTAAGTTCGAATGACGGACGAATCAGGTTGCGGGCCTGATTTTCAAACGACATGTTACCAAAGCAGAGATGCGGCCTCGCGGCGTGCATAGTATTCAGCATAATGTGGGAACCGGAACAGCGTTACCAAAACAACATGGGACGAAAATTCCAATACGCAAGGCAGAGGAGGATAAAAAACCCACAAACCGAATCGAACTTAGAAATTTTTTGAAGACCGATATTTTCGGTTCGATTCTTGATATTAGTTTGGTTGATTATATTTTGATCCTTATATTTTAAAATAATAGTAAACTTATTTATATTTTATTTATTTTATAGTCCTTATACTTTAAAAAATAATAACTTAATATATACTTCAATTTCTTATAACAAATTAATTCAAAATTTAGCAATTTTATTTTCTTATTTTCACATAAATCTTTATAAATATTGAATTTTATATTCGAAAATAATTTAATATTTTATTAAACTTAAAATTTTGAATTATAATTATTTAAAATAAAACAATTATTTATGTGTTCATTTTTGAATCGTGATAGTATATAGCATTTAAGAACTTTATTTACGTATTACATTAAAAAAGATCAGTATTATTTTTTTTGTATGTTATAATTAATTATAAATATAAATATAAAACTTAAAATTTCAATCTTAAATTTTTTTTGCAGTATTCATTTATTTTTTTAAAAATACTGTTGATAAAATTCATCGAATTAAGTCTTTTTTTCTTTCTAATGTCAATATTATTATAATATCTACTAATCAAAAGTCATCATATGATTACTTAATTCGAGAAAGGATAAATATATCTCATAATTTTGCTAAATAATAATTATTTTTTATTTTATATTTTATAATAAAAACCTTTTAAAATCTAAAAGTTATGACAATTATTCCGCTGAAGTTCATCCTATCTTTACATAAAAAATTAAAGGATCTTGAGTAATTCTATAATTTTATTAAAGCACTTTATTGTTTTTTATGTACATTTACTTTATCAAGAGTATAATAGTAATAGTATAATTTATTATTAAGAATATAATAGTAATTTTACCCTAAAATAAAATAATAAGAATTATTATATGATAAGAATTTTGTTATAAAAGATAGAGTAGAAGCAATTGTTATTTTGTGAAATCATGAAAGTATTTATCTTTTTTCTCGTTGTTTAATTATTATAATTCGTTAAAATTATAATGACCTATTAATTAGTTAATTTTAAAATAAAAATAAATTATTTAAATTCAATGTTTATATAAGTTCGAACTTAAATAGATATTAATTATTTATATTTCAAAAATTATGTTAAATTGAAAAATAGATGTGAAACAAATCAAACTGAAATGACACAAACTAAATTGAACTATTAGTGCTGTTCAATTACATAATTTTTGGTCCAGTTTCAATTCTATTTTTAAAAAAATTGAGCCACTCGATTTCAATTTTGGTTCGAGATAAAATCAACTCATATTGAAAATAAAACAAGACTACGAATAGAAAAATGGATAAAACAAATTAAAATGAACGAAAAAACAAAAAGATAAATTAATTAATAAAGTGTTACCCCTGATTATATTAGAATTACTTAATTAAGAGGAAAGCCTTGAAATAAGATATAACTCCGTGATAAAATTTTATTTTTTAGACTCCAAGTTCTTCTAATTGTCCATTTTATTTTCAATTAAATGAATAAGTAAAATTTTGTAACTCATATAATAACTCTGTCAAAAAGTTTCTAATACAAAAATTTTCTTTATTCAACAGCTCTCATATAATATAATTATGATATTAAATGTCAAAGTCTTTATTATTGAATATATGTCAATCTATTATAATATGTTTTAACTTTTAACTAGAAATTTATAAATTGAGGAGCCTAAAATTAATATTTAAGGTTCATGCCGATGATTTTGTATAAAAATTTTGTTTTTTCAAAACTTCTTTTAATTAAAAAAGGGAGAATGGAAAATACTTGTATCTATTTTATATTTGTAATAAAACTACTTTCTAACTTTCAAAGTTGTAACAAATATTTTCTATTAAATCAATTCCCATGGTATTTTGAATTTTTTTAAAATGTAATGATTATTATATTCTTAACCTTTTATAAAATAATAAAAATTAAAAAAATTAAAATATAATTTATAAATTTTTCATGTTCTTCGAAATATAAATTTTATTAATTAAATTTAATACATTTTATATATTTTTAATAATAATTTTATAATTTTTTTAAATTTTTATTCTTTTATAAAAGTTAGAAGTATAATAGACATTATATTATAGATAAGACAAAATATTAATAAAATTAATTTGATAAGAGAGCATATATTACCATTTTCAAATTTTGGAGTTTTTTTATAACGAAATATAAAGTAAGAATGAATTTATCATTTTACCAAACTATAAGAGTATTTATTATTATCTTAAAAAAAATCTCCTCACTTTTTATAAGTGAAATAATATAACACAAATAATTTAAGTATCACGTCATTAAAAATGTTAATTTTAAAATATAATCTAAAATTTTTTGGTATATTCCTCTCATTTTTATCCTATTTAATAGCCCTATTACTTTCATTACACAACAATTATGATTTCAAAACTGTAACATTTCACTACCAAAAGAAACCTTAATCTGAATTTGCTAAAATTAGTATAAAAAATAAAACACATCAGCCTTACATACATATGTGTGTTTGACAACTCGTTTAGATCTTGAAGTTATAATAACCAATTATTGTAGAATGTTTAATTAATAGAAAGCTGTCTGAACACAGATCACATGAAAACAGCACACAAATGAAGCAATATGCAGAAAATACAAAAGTTTTGGCATCGGGGTCGACAACTCGAGTCCATGATGACAAGGGAATCAAAATTTTTGGTGGAGAATCCCATCGCATGGAAGTAGAACAATTAAAAATTAGAAAGCAAACGGCCATGTTGAACTTTTATCATTTTATTGATTTGTCATCTCCCCCTAAGAAAGTTTAAAACAATACTCTCTTCAAACTCGGTTCAAAAAATTCGTAGAGAAGTCAACGTGATTTCAATCTATATTTAGTTCTGTTCTGGGCTTTAGAAGCCCATATATATTGCCAGGATTCCAATTCATCAAACAGATTAAGTTTCGGCCTGACTTGTTATCCAGATTAATCCATTACGCCCATTTAAAATAGCAGGTAGGATTAAAATTGACTTTTACACTCTGGGCTAGGTCAATAGAAGCAAACTATAGGATTCTCGGAATGTTATTATGGGCTCTAAAGACGGGCTTATGTCCGCAATTCATGAGAGCTGCAAAATGCATTTGATTGTCTGTGTCTCACGTTTTCTCCCGGACAACGACTAGTTGCATTGCATCTTTCTTTATTTCCTGTCGACTTTTTTACGAAATCTGATGGCCTTTTTATTAGTAATAATTGATGTAAATTTGAAGGTATGATGCAAAATAGTCAAGAAAATGAAAAGATGTTGACATTTTCCACTAAGATTTTGGTTTGACTTTGCAAATGTAATTTACTTCTACTTTTGAGACCTTGTCATATCATAAGTAACCTTCTATATTCTAGGTTTAAAGCGAGTGATCAGAAATTATAACCCTATTATAGACTTAAGTTAAATTGTCCATTAATCTAGTGTTGTAAAAAGGGTATATAATTTCATAAATTTTATTTATTTATTTTCTTCTATTTCTTTTAATAAAATTGTTTTCATCAAAATCAAATAATCGAAGAGAAGAATAGGTACGCTATGGTCCCCTTTTGTGTGGCACATAAATGTGACACATGTATGTGGCATGAGACCAAGCAATTTCTATCAAAACATTTGATTCTCCTTGATGGATACCTAACAACACAAGAGTGGTCCTAAAGGACCACAACGTGTAATTGTAGTAATATTGGTCGCCATCTTTCCATCATGACCAAATTGGCTCAAACCAAAACCATTTGAGATTATTGTCATTATATTATTGCTTTCTTGCTCGGATCCCACATTGTCATCCAACTTTGGTATTTGTTTAAGTTTAATTACCAACTTTTCAGTTCTTAAAACATTTCATTATTATCGTTCTTCCATTTAGACAGCTCTAGCCCACATGACATTGACTTCTTCTCACATTTATACTAGTATCAATTTATAACTTTTTATTTTTGTAATAAAAAACTAAATCAATTAGGCTATTCTTTTATATTTGTCAATTTTTTTATTTATTATATTTTGTTTAGTACTTCAATACTTATACTAATTAAATGATTATAATACTAAAATGATCTCCGAATTCATTTAAAACTTCATTATGACAGCTATAACTAAACGAGGTCACAAAAAACTGATTCGAGATTAAAATGTCGTGATCTTATATTTACACAAATTTTACGAAATGGACAAACTTGCTCTTATTTATATTTATAAAAATAAATGAATGATTGGTAAATATTAGTGTATAAAAAGTAAAAAAAAATAATAAATAAATAAAATTGTGGATGCCAATTAGTTCATTTGGTAAAATTTTTTGAAATAATATAAGAGTTTTAAAATTCAAATTGTTAATAAGAAATTTAATTTTCTCCAATATAAATATTATATTATTAAAATTAAGATAAAGTACATAGTCTTTAACAATTTAGAGCCGAATTGTTCATAATCAATCATATTTTCCGAATTGATTCTTCCAAACATTCGAATGCATATGCTATGATAAAAAGTATTGATGTCATTTTGAGAATTCAATGTACCTAGCGACCGAAAGAATAAACAAGTTTCAAAGTGAGAGTGACATCCATTATTATTACTAGTATAAGTTGTACTCATTTAAGTCTTCAAATGATCTGTACCACTAAAAATTCATTATGGGCTGAAAAAAAGAAGACCCAAATCCTGGAAATATGCCAAGTAACCTAATTGATTATACGAAGAATGTCAAAAAAGGTTCGAAGATTAATGTGAATTTTGAAATTTTGAATGTTCTTGTCTTCTAGATTATGCATTTACTTGACGCACCAAGCAAAGATTTTTTATTGAAAACAACCGTTGAATTTGATGACAATATAAAATCTTTTAAATGAAACGACCATGTTTATATATATTCAATATAAAATCAATCAATCATAATATATTTTTAACTCTCTATCAATCTCATCTCAAAAACGAGATTTGAATAAATTCGTGTAAACTACCCAACTTCTAAACTAAACACACATAAAGAAGTTTAAAAATATGATAATAAAAAAGAAAATTTAGTTCATATAATTTGATTTGAGGAAATAGTATTATGGAAGATATTCTCATTACACTAACATGGCGCAATCTCTTGCGTAAGCACCAAATTATTTAGATTGAGCTCGCTGAAAAGCTTAAAGTTGCTTTCAACCAATAACAAACTGCCCAAATCAGTGGGATTTCTTTTCTCTTTTCTCTCTTCGTTCAAAAAAAATAAAAAATAAAAAATATAAAGCTTAGAAAACTCTCTATCCTTGATTTGATGTCTCTTCAGAAGGGGAAAATTCTGTGTGGAGACTTGTTATTGGATTGGAAAGTGACATTTCGAAGGCAAAGGGTTTGCTTGGCCCCTTTTTTTTTTTTTTTAATTAGAATTTAAGCATGTGTAATTGCAAAATGAATTTATTGAAGCAAAGGGAATTAATTTTAATGGGAGCAATGGGGAATTTCCTTTCAACGGTGATTCGTGAATGCTGGTTGTTTTCTTTCTTTATTCATTATTTTCTTTTTTAATATTTAGAAAGAAAATCATGATTTATTTATTAATTTGACCTTATCGTTGGATCTTCAATTCTAGATTCCGGATTTATGACCTTGAATGTTCGAAAGTATACACTAATCACCATCTAACAACCAGGAAACTTGCTGTTTTTAGGACTTCCAAGACAATTTCATTTTCAATATTTGCATTTGATTAGACCTGGTAATCACTTCAATTAGGAGGGGGACAATCTTTTAGCAAATCATCATCACATGCATTAATATTAGAAATATAAACTGTTATATTAATTAATGTAATTGTATTATATTATTATCATATTTTTTTCATATTATTTATTTATTTATTTTTACTCTTACGAAAATGTCGTTGTAAAAACATCACATGAATTTTGTATCATACTTGTGAGGCAAAAGTTCTTACTCTATCAACCTTATTACTACGGGTGAACACAATATCATGTTAAAATTGTTGTGCGCTAATCTTTATAGAGATCTCAGAATTTTACAGGATAATATTAAGTCAGAAAACGGGTCGGCATAGCGCAAACATTAGCACTACTTTCTTTCTTTAGGTAAAAGAGGCTGAATGAAATAATCAATCAAGTACTTATGAACAATTCATACGATGTTCCTTGATCCTAAGCAAATATGACCAAAGATACAATAATTGCAGAAACATTACAGCATTGATCGAACCTTTATTTTTTGTCTGTGGTTGCAGGATACGATAAACTATGAATTCTAAGATTAGGATAAGTCTAAGACGCGTAGGAATGTACGGTACATTACTTAACTTGTTTTTTGAACTTCTTTATTGGAATCTGCCATCGTTTTGTTACACTTCCGTACTCTCTTGTTGCAATCATCACAATTTTATAAGTTACATGCAAAAAATATAACAAAAAATTAAAAATTAAAAAAAAAAAATCGTTATTATAATAAAGAAAATTTTAAAAAATGTCAAAGAACATATCGTACATACTTATCTTGTGTAGGTGACCCTTATAGATTACTGAAAGGAAGAAATGAAAAGACTAGATATGAGCTCAAAGGGTCCTGCAATTTTGTAGTTAGTTAAAAGGATAATATTGCATCCAAAATATGAGGTCATTCATGTCTAAAATGTTGTTTCCTACCACCCAAACAAGTGTAGTATGTACAACATTTACCAACAAAATAAGCATGAAGCAAAATCGAGTGTACCCTAACACATTGACAACAACCATAGTTATTATAGACATGAACATTTAAGCTATTTCTATTATTGTCCAAGTCCAAATCTATTGTTATATTTGATCTATATTAATGCGACTAAGAACTAAATATTAATGATCTTTAGAAGAACAAAATCAGCTTAGTACTTCTTTCACTCATACAATTCACACGTTTTCCTTCAATCATATCTCTATGAAGGGATTGCATTGCATCATGACCAATCAACTAATTATAGCCTGACTGTATGTATATTTCATAGAAATAATATAAAAATAGTGATCTGTTAATTAAAGATCATATTTTAACGTAAGAGATTATGTTTGTAAACTTATTTTACTATGTGCTGAATTTGTTAATTACATAAAATCACATAGCCATTTTCTTACATGATTCCTTTCTTTCTTTCTTTTTAATGTTTCCCAACGGAAGTTTCGCAATAGAAAATGACAAATTCTTAAGAAAAACGAAGTTATTCAATTTTTTTTTCCCCAAGAAATCGCTTCGTCCACAATTACTGCTCGAACAAAATCAAGCATGATCCAAATTAAATTCGTGCATCAAAATAAGAAAGAAAGAACAGATATATTTGAATTGGTTGAGAATAAATTAATATTTATGCTCTTTATGATAATGAACTAAAATAAACTCTTATATTATATTTATATATGTTAAATATACTGATGATATGTTTATGACAATGAACTAAAATAAACTGTCATAATTTTTGATGCACGAATTTAATTTGAATGATTCTCAATCAATTTTAATATATTAATTATTTTTATATATTTTAATTAGATGAAAGATCAAATGTTAATGCGCTACTTCGGTATTTTCAAAGAAATTATGCTATTTTATTTTAAACAATTTTAAATAACAACATTGTTATTATATTAGTCTCAAAAAATAAATACTTGGAAGAAATGATATAATTGATAAATAATTGAGCATTGAAATCTTATCGACTTCAAAGAGTAAGATCAAACAAAATTTATCAAGCATGGATGATAAAGAATTGATATTATAAGCTGAAGATTTTGTTTGCTTTCTCTATCTGAAATCTGAATATTCTATTTCATGAGAATCTAGCATTCCCTAATTGGTAGTAATATTCTTTCTTGGCGACAAATCTTAGCCTTTTCCCAACAACTTTTAATTTTCAATGGAACTTAATTAGGCCATAGCCCACCAACTTTTAAGTAATAAACATGCTGATATTAATAACGGGAAGCAGATCCACCTATTTTATGACACATATACGACCAATATTGACATTGCTATACCAATAATACCGACTATTAATAATGATAACTGGCTTTAGAAAGGACACATGAAAAACAATTTAAAAAAATTAAGAATTTCATACTCAACAATTCCTATACTCACGCCCACTCAATTTATGATCGAGTGATATGGCAAAAACTCCTTTTCTTCTTCTTCTTCTTCTCCTTGTTCGTTAGTCTTATCATATAAGTAAAGAGTGGGACATAATTTTTTTCGTAAAAGTAAAATGAGATTAATTTTTTTTTTTTTAAATTTATTTCGCTTTTTTAGTTGAATTGTGTTTTCACTTTCACTTCAAACATATATTGGGGTTAATTGTATTTGGATGTAATTTTATGAAATGGTGATGACATTCGAAGTCCGGAATTTTTAGGTTGCGATGGTAAAAGGATAGGTTGGTCGATCAATACCAATTCTTTGATGGGTGACTTTATGCACTCAAGCTCTCGCCAAAGCGAAGTGAAAGCTTTCCTTTTCAGAATCTTCGTAGTCTCTCTTATTGATAAATGTGGGGGCTTATTCCCTGAAAGCCATGAGTATGACTCTTAGCTCTTATATCAAGTACGATATCAATAAAAATAAATAAATAATTGACCGACATATTGACTGTTCATTCATAACCGTGTATGTAATAATTTAATTTTAAAAATATGTAAATATATAATATTAGAAAAGAAAATTTGTTAATATTGCTGAACCATTTATTATTGCTATATATTAATTTAATTTTAAAAATATAACTCATAAAATATTTAATTAGATAATTTAACTTGGATATTTAAATACTTTAATTTCATTTTAACTTAATCATTTAATAATTTAATTATACACAAAAAAAATTTATCAAGCTATCGAGATCAAATTTTAGGATTGAAAAAACCTTTTTCATTATTAAAGCATGGAGTTAAATTTAAATGGAAATTAAATTTATTAAAAAATAATGGCGTTAACTATTTTGCCGATTTTACAAGTCGACCACGAGGGAGTCGACGCAATAGTAATTGTGACCATGCTTGTCTGCGTATGTGGGCCAAACAGGCTTTCCATGTGTCATTAATGTTATTTTCTAATACGCAATCTAATAATCCGCAAATTACATTTTCCTAAAAGCTTTATGGGATTCATTTTATGTTGTGATATAATAGGAAATATATATAAAAATAAAAAAATAGAAAGAAAATTGATTCACACAAGGGAAAATTTTCAAGATATTGAAAAGTATATTTTAAAAGACAACATGATAATGATAAAAACTTGCATTACTGGTACATGGTGGCTAGTTGAGACTACCCTTAACCTAGAAGGAAATTAAAAGAAGAAGAAGAAGAAGAAGAAGAAAAAACAAGAAATAAAATGAAAAGTACACCGAACAGCCAATTTGTTTTCCATCTATGGCAAGTAGAGTCAATATTTCTTTCTTGAACCATATTTGAGGCTTTGACAAAACCCCAACATATGCTAATTTGGGGAATTTGACTATATCACTGTAGAGGAATTTTTCTCAAACTGCCCAAGCCTGTAATCAGACAACCTTGATTTGTATGCAGACTTTTTGTATTCACCCCATGTGAATTCCTTATACAAGCTTTCTTCCCTTGCCATTAGAGTCGGTAAAGGCGCTATCCTTTCACTCAAAGGTGGCCCTCCAAAATATATCATTGACACCCTTGGTTCATCTGCTGCCAATACCCTATGTTTCACACTTTTGAACCTCCCATTAGTCATCACCTGCAGCATCAGAAAATATCCACTAAAGAATTTTTCTTTTACCACCCAAAATAAGTGGATATACGTATGTTTTACCTAAATAAAAAATAAATAACCATTAAAAGATTTACCGTAAGTTTTTTTTCCACTCAAAATTCTGCGGATATTTATGTTATTATTACCTGCAAGGCATCACCAATATTAACGAAAAACGACGTTTCATCAGGCGGGACAGCAACCCAACTTCCATCTTTCAGTTGGATTTGTAGTCCTGAAGTGTTGTTGGATCTTAAGACAGAAATTATCTGAGGATCTGTGTGTTCCCCAAATCCAATCAAATTCCTACCACTCAGTGCTTGAAGCTGTGGGGATGGTGGGTAGTGATTTAGCCTGAAACACGAGTCGCTTTTTTCGTCCCTCAATAGCTTGCTCAGCACATTCTTTGGTTGTATTTCCAGCCCATCTGCCATCAGTTCCAATACTTCATAGGCCATTTTCTTCACTGAAAATATGTACTCCTCCACAACAGAGCTACAACAATCAAACGCCAAAACATGTCAGAAACTGAAAACAGTACGTTACATATATGTTATAACATAACAATAACACCTCTGTGTCGAATTTTACCGGAAATTTTGTTGGGTTCCTAGGAAAATGGCATCAGTTTTGTTAGAAGTGACTTGGGGATTGGCGTTGAGAAGGAGATATTCAATCCAACCAACATCACCATTAAGGCCAATTTTTTTGCAGCCATAGCCAAAAGGGTCAGGAGGTCCAGCACTGTCTTTGACGGACTGAGACAGTTTAAAGAAATTAACTGTTTCATCTTCTAATTTTGCCGCGAGTTCAAATGGAATACCATGATTGACAAGCTTAAAGAAGCCATATTCCTCACAGGCTGTAACAATATGAGTTTTTGCTTCAGGGTCTGTGAGGTCAACCTCAGGAAGTCCATTGAACAAACTTATGGTTTTGCATGATTTGATTGGAGAGTAATGATCTAATGCTGCTGGTTGAGACAGAACCACCATGGTTTCAGAGTTTCTTTGGAAAAGAGAATTCAGTGAGAAACAGAGAGAAATAACAAGCAAAAGACGTTTGAAGGCTTGATGAAATAATTTCTGAACCGGGTGAACCTCTATTTAAATGGGGAAATGGGTGAGGATTTGGTGACGCTAATGCATGAACGACAGGGAGAGAGAGAGAGGGAAACAACGGCGTTACTAACTATAAAGAAGAGCCATCTGGCTTTTTGTGTCTGCTTAGCATCTATGCTATCGAGAGAGGAAAATTTTCTTTTCTTTTTGTTTTTCTTTTTGGGTATTTAGAATGAAAAATCTAACGTGGCTTTCGAGAAAATTATAAAAAATGTTTGCATGTATATGTGTCTGTGTGTGAGTGGATATATATATATATATATATAGATAGATAGATAGACAGAGAGAGAGAGAGAGAGATTGGTTCTGTGGGGTCCTCATGTCTTTGCCTTCGATGTTTCGTTTCATTGACTATAACTAGTCAACTAATTAATTGTAATTTCAGCCACCTTAGTCTTAGGACATAGGATAATTCGAATATTTTTTTTATGTTTATTTGAAATATTTTTAAGAATAATATTACATTAATAAATTATAAATTATTTCATTATATCTGACTTTAACGATTGATGCCATCATCACTTAATTGTGATACTTGATTTTCTTTATTTTATTCATATGCGTAGAGTCTTAGGGTGGGTAGACTCAAGTAATTCTAATTATTACAATTTTTCTATTTACATATATCTAAGCATTTATATATGAAAAAAAAAATTATCATACACGGGTAATGGGTTTCTCTCTTAAATCTCAATCCATTTTTTGAAATATGTTTTTAAAATTCTATCCGAATACTAGATGTGAAATCTTACCCTTTGACTAAACTAATTCCAATTATGCAATTTTTCTAATTATATCTAAGCATTTATTTGGGGAAAAACAATGTAATCATACGCGGGTTCTCTCTCAAGTCTCAATTCTATTTAAAAAAAAAAAAATTAAAATTCTATGCGTATCCATAGATGTGAAACCTTACCCTTTGGCAGATACAATTCATGATTTTTTTAAGGTTACCATTAATGATTTCATTTTCTTTATTTAATTTTTAAATTCCTATCATGTCAATTGTATATTCTCTCAAGAAATTGAAAGGATCAATTCAAGGATATTGCATAATAAATTTGGTCATTAAATAGTATTCATTTTCGTATTTCTATGGGCTCATGGGCAGGTCTGGTTTTTGAGGTCGACAATGGTTGCCAATCATGGCTTGTTATTGCTATAAACTATGAATAGTCTTTCTCTCTAGACCCATTTGGATTTAAGCAAAGATGTCTTCGCTTACATGGGTTATCATCTACACTTCCAAGATGGTTCCAATGGAAAATATCGAAATTATTATGTTTGGAAACTTCATCTTTCATTGTGGGGGACCCTTTTATCTTTATTTATTATTATTATTTTTTTCTGTTTTTTAGTTCAATACTCCTATATCTCTGCTTTTTCAAACAGTACTCAATATCTCGCTATGATTAAAAGAGGAAAAAAATTGTGCTATTAAAATTGTACGGTCAAGGTAATATTGAATATTTTTTAAAAAAATAGAAGAGTATTAAAATATTATATCAAAAATAAAAAGAGAAATAGTTATTTATCTTGTATGTGAGAGTTTGATAATGTTCAAGAGAATGAGTCATTAAGTTGGATCGTCATGATTTAATGATTATTGAATGCAGAGAAGAGTAAATAAGTGACGAGAAAGAAGCGAAGCAAAGTGATGCAATTTGAATATTGGCAAAAAAGGGAGGAATGATATAAAAATTTGACATAATGTGGTTTACTTGTATAATGTTTATAATTGAATTATATTATGATGCATATTGAACATAGAAATATAATAAACATCAACAAGTGAAAATAAAATAATGATAAATGAAGAAAACTTGCATTTCATTATCTTTATATATAAATTATTTATGAATATAGCATTTTAATTGTATAATTTTATCTTTCATCTCTAAAATTATCCATAATATTAAGATAATCATTACATCTCTCCTATCTAATTTTTTTTTTTTTTTGTGAGTAATATTTATGAAAAATATTACTTAATTAAATTAAATTAAATCGTATAAAGATAAGATTCTAGACGGAACCCATTTTGAAATGGAATGAACCCTCTTTGTCTATTTTCTTGCAAGATGCACGTACCCCCTTCAAGTTCACATAAATTTTTCGTCCTAAACTAATCTAATTCCAGGCCGTTAACAGTAGAAATGCTGTTGAATAAACGTCATTTTAAAGAAAAAAGGTTGTTCCATTTAGTAGTAGTAGAAGAAGAAAAATATACAGAACAGAAAAAGGCAAATCTTCACGATAACTATGAACCCTTCTTCTGCTTTCTCACCTTCGTTGTTGTTGTACTACCCCTTTACTAAAAGCCGAAGAAGACTTCATTTGATGTGAACAAGTCCTTGTCACGCCGCTGTAATCATGCTTTTGAAATAAATTAGAGAATGAAAGACGATTTGATAGATTGATTGTATGTGGCATTCTCAAAGCTAATGGGGATATCGTCACCTTTGTGATTTGGGAGCTTTCTTTTTATTTATTGCTAAGATTTGAGATGGTGCATTTAATTATAAGTTCAGTTATTTTAATTTTCTTATTATAATTATTAAAAATTATATCATAAGAGTTAAAAAAGTATAAATACAAGTTCAACACAATTGAATATATGGTAAAAATGATATTTGATAATAATATTGAAATTTTAATATTTTCAGTTTTAATTAGTAATCTATCATCCCCGCTCAACTAGATATTTAAGAGTACTCACTTTATCCAAAACTATAAAAACATGTAATACATGTGTAAGTAATATTAATTTATTATAATTAATAAAATTTTTGTTCTTTTAATTCAAATATTGTTTTAAAAAATATTGGTAGAGTAAGAGTATAACATCTCCATTCTAGCTTTATCATTTGAATTCAATTAAGATACATAACATCAATGTATTATTACCCTTTTTCCTTGAGAATTATCATCCAATTTTAGGATATTTAATTATTATTAATTAATGTGCTTTCGAATGATTAGCACAAGAGGTTAAGATAATTGTTGATTAATTAGTATTGGCACATATAAATCACAATTACAACCCCAATGAGAGACTGAGCTTTCAAAGAAACAAAACTTTGAAAGAAATGGCCGATAAAATGTCACATTAATGAAGACAAATGGTCAAATATTACTAGGATGATACATCTTGAATTTCGCCTGACAAAGATTTTCACTTATGACGCACATAGTAATGAAAACTAAGAAAACATTTTCATACTTCATAATAACCAGACCTTTTTAATTAGTTGGCAACTTAATTTTTTGACGATGACATTTATCAATAATATCAAATATATCGTATTAAATGGCTATCTAGAAAGTTATTCTTTTCGAAATAGATGATTTCTAGGTGGGATCAATTTGATTTGGGTGCTGATTGGTTTTCAGCCAGTAAAATAGATTTGGGATTTTAAATCATAAAAGGGTATATTTAATTAATATAATTTAAAAAAAGGTATTAAAAATTTAATTAATTTAAAAACTATATTAAAAAAAAATTATACCAGTATATGAAAGAGATATCAGATATAAAGTGATATAGATAATGTAGATTTTTCGAAGATAATCTTATGGTTTGTCCCCAACATTGAAGTACAAAGTCGCCAACTATAATTTCCCAGTCAAATTAAAATCAAGAGACCCTCACGAAAAATCAAAATCCTAATAATGTCCACAATTAAAGAAATGGCGTGCTGAAATTTTGGTCATTTTCATAATACCTGTGTGAGACTCACAAATAATAGTGGTACCCATAAATGCATATATTTTTTGATTTTATTTGTAAAGCAGCCAGTTGGAATACTATTTACTTGTACGTTTGGGAAATAAATCCAATGACTTGTACATTGACAACTTTGAACAAATAGGGTCAAATTTTGAAAACATGCGCTTCTCTAATATTTTTTTGTGGTCCAAAAAAAATATAGAAAAGATTTTCTTCGAATGCATTATTTTTATAATACATGCGATGATAAACTTTAGTGGATTTCAATTCTAGAAATTTAAATTATAGCCAATAAGTTGATCCCTTTTTTGAATTACTTTTGTATTTTAATCAATTATACAGCAATGGAGTTTCCGATGTCCACCTACAGAAGGCAAATCAAATTGATTCTGTACTTTAAGTAAAAGCTGGAATTTACATTTCCACATCTAGGCAAGGTAGGTGTCACTCTTAGGAGGCTAGAAAATATGGCCTAATTTAAGAAAATTTGACCCACCAACTTAGAAAAGAATCCTGTGACAGTAGATCTAAAAAGAAAATATTTTAGTCACATATAGAATTATTTTTTAATATTTTGATTTTTTTTCAGATTCATTCCAATCCCACTAACATATATATATATATATAAGGTATAAAAATTAGAATTATTTAATTTGACGATACTCATTTTCTGTTTGATATGTTATTGATTATTCATATTGATCGTTTGAAATTGTTAGTGTCGGTCCAATTTAGTTTACATTTACATTTGAATTGAAATAATGAAGTGTCTAGGCTAAATGTGAAATTGACAATAGCAAAGTTGAATGTATATTGAATAGTTTGACCGTATCTTGTCAGAATGAATATAACGTGCACCTGAGTTTGTAAATAAAGACGTGGTCAAATTACTGACCAACCCCCCTTCTTCTTTTTTTTCAATAGAGGATTTGAATTGAAATGAAATGGAATGTTTTGTCAAGAAAGTGAAACTTGCAAATTGGGTAGTCAATACAAACTCTCTGTGTGTAAGATTGACTGACTATGAAATTGGACATCTCTCTACTATTTAGTCAGAACTCAGAACTCGGAAAACTTTCTTATCGGGGAAGGGAAGTGATGTAGAGCTAGTGCCAAATGGCAGTGACCCACGCTCTTATCCCTGCATTGGATGTTACACGTAATTTTTAATATAAAATTAATTATAATGGGAAAAATCTAGGTTTAATTATACTTCTTGTTACGGGACTTGAAACGGGATTACCTAGAATGTGAGGTTGATAATTTAGCTAAAAAGACTTACAATGGGAACATCTGTTAAATGACAAGGGAGTCATACACCTTTTTCTATTGTTAAAAAAGTAAACGAAAGATATAAAAAATAATGAAATAATAAAATTAAAGAGTTACAATATATTTAAGATTAAGGTATTGAAATTTTAAAGTTATATTACTTTCAAATAGAATTAAAAATTCTAAATATTAGTTAAAATAAATTATAAGTTTCATTGTAGTACTAAATGTATTAAAATATGACTACATTTTCAATAAAAATTTGTATTTAAGTTATAGGAAAGTTTCTATTTTATTTAGTATGGTTAGTAGTTTTCTGTTTTAGCAGAATTCTTACTTAGGGAATAAGTAAAGATTTATCTTATCAAAGTAGTGTTTAATTTGTATAAGAAAAATGACTATTATCTTTACTAGAAATAGGTTACTATACATTATAATAGAGGTTAATGTCACTTGTTAAGTGAGATTGAGGTCATTTAAATACAACTTAGAATTTTTGTAAAAAGACAAATTTTTAGGAGAATAAGATATATTAAGATTAGATGGTAGCCTCGTTAGGGTAATCTATATAATAGACATATTCTAAAGAGAATCGGTGAGATCTATTGAAAATGATTAAAATGAAGGTTGAGGCAAGAGATACATACGCAATATTTTTATAATAAAATTTCTCTCTTCTACTATGATTTTCTTCTACACATCATAAACATTTTTCATGTAAATTTGATATTTTTTTTATTGTTTGAATTACTTTTGAAATCTTTTTTATTATCATTTATTGTTTGATTTATCTTTATTTTCGCACAATAGATGGTATCAAAACTAAATTTTAAATTTTAACCACCGATATTGTTCATCAATGATAGCATTGATATTGTTCATTACTAACACCGGTCATTAATTGAAATAGTAGTCCAATGTTAAGAAGGATAATTAGAAAATTAGAGTAATGATGAATATAAACTGCACTACTAAAAATTTTTTTGGTGAGAAAGATTTTTGAATTATGAGAACCTAAGATGCAAGAACAGTTGGATTCTAAAAGGTTAGAGATAAATCTTGAGAAATTTCAGAGAAAAGAGTTAAGAAGATTCAAGGGAAGGTAAAGAGAACCTTAATCTTATCTTTAATTGATAAAGGTCTTAAAAGAGTTCTTAAAGAAAATTATGGCAAAATTTTTTTTGATTAAAATGAAAAAATAGATACCAAGAGAAATCTATAACGAGGAAGCTCTACTCGAAAAAGATATTGTATGCTTTTTATTTGAAAAAAGATAGGTTATCAGAAGCACATTTAAATAAATTTAACAAGTGGTATTAGACTTGAAGATGATAAATACGAAATTAAAAATAAAGACCAAGCATTGATGGTGTTGAATTTATTATAACCATCATATAAGTACTTTATAGATATGCTACTCTATGATAGAACCACACCCACCATATATGATACAAAGAATGCACTAAGCTCCAAGAAATTGAATAAAAAAAATCAATTGAAGGAGATTAATTTTAGTAAAATGCTTGTAATGGGTGAAACAATAGAAAAGAAATATAAAAAGCCATTTATATCTTAAAAGTGGTTACTCAAGTGCTGTCACTATTACCAAAAGGGTCATTTTCAAAAAAAATGCCCTAAAAAAGGACAAAAAAGTTAAATAACAGTAGAGAAAACATCATTGCTAATGAAAGAAATGATAAGAATGAACTTATACTAGTGGTTTTCGATAAGAGAACGGATGAAGAGTGAATACTAGATTTTGCATGTGCATGCCACAATGTCTGAGAGAAGGATTATTTTATACCTTTAGTAAAGAAGAATGTGGAGTTAGTACTATGAAAAATAACATGGCTTGTGAAGTAAAGGGCATACGCTTGGCCACGATAGAGACTAACATAGGCATGTTAATTGGGCTATAACAAGTCTGATATGTATTTAAGATGAAAATGAACCTAATTTTTTTTAAAATATTAGATAATTTAGGATGTACTTTTAAGGATAAATCCAAGATACTGAAGGTGATGTATAGGTCCAAGGTGCTTATAAAGGTTGAAAAAATTGATGACTTGTATACTTTATTTAGAGATGGGGCACCTAAGAGTGTAAATGATGATTTAACTAAAGAAAGTAAGAGTGACATTGAGAGTCTTTTTAGAAAATTTGAGGGTTATAGTTTTAAGGTGGGGCTTGACCCGAAAGAAGTGTAATCACCAAAGAAAGAAGAAACTAAAGAGTATAGAAGGGATGAGAAAGTCGAGAAAATAAGTAAATCTCTTAATAAACCTTCACATGATAAGCTAGTGAGTAAAAGGGTTGTAATACCAGAAAGACCACCTATATGACATGGAATTGTAGTTACTAATACTTGTTAAAAAAAGGTTGAAAAGAAGGAAGCAACTAGAAAGAAAGTCATAGGAAGCCCAAAAGTCTATAGAAAATACCTAGTCAGAAGTAACAATGTTGTATCAACAAAAGGATTCACCAATTCTTGTGAATTGGTTGACATTTTATCTAATGAATAAAGAATTAGGTAGGGAGAAGATACTATAAGGAGATAAAGATTCTAAAAGTTGTTGATATATATTGTATGACATTGTTAGGATGTCAGTGTGAAGAGAAGCAAAGGTTCAAGATTTCAAAACTTGAATACAAGGTGGAGATTGTTGAAAATTGATTTAAATTTTATTGGAAAGTCTAATTTTTTATAAACTTCAAATTTGCTAAGAGTTTTAATAAAAGTTATATTTTAAGAATTTTAGAAAAAGTTTGTTTATAAATATAGGATATTTTTTTAAGGGTTATAAAAATGTTAAAAAGGAGACGGATACGAGAAAATTTGAGAGAATAAAAAAACAAAGAGATAAGCTTATTCTCAAATTTGTAATTAACAATCTCCTGGTTGGTAAAAATTTTGTTTTAAAAAATCTTATACGTTATTTGTTTTGATTTTTTATTTCGTATTTTGAGAGAGTAAGCTTAATTATTGTGGTGTCTTTTATTGTGGGATTAAAATTTTGAATTATTTAACTTAAGTATTGTAGTGTTTGATCTTTATTTATAATTATACTTATTTTTCTTGAGATCGAAATTTTACTTTCATGCACAACAAAATGTCGATTGTTTTAATTGATAAAATTTTTTAAAATGATACAAGAGATCTAAGTTTCAAATTTCGCTCATATTAATTTTGATTGCATATTATTTATTATAAACTATTTTAGATGCATGATTAAGAATATTTACAAAACATTTAATTTTATATGCTCTAAAACTTAATTAAGAAAAAATAAAATAGTTGTAAGCAACTGCTTAAAAATTTATTGCTAAGGAAAAAATGGTAAATGTTTGGATTAAAAATGACGTTAAAATTTATCATAGTTTAAATACTTTGATTCGGTATAATAACAAGGGATGTAAGATAATACATTTTACCAATTACATACAATGTGGATGTCAAGAGTCTTGAATAAAGCTTGTGAAAATTATTTTGTTTAATGATTGAAATCCTAGCAATGGGATTCTATAGTATAAATCCAAGTCGCAAGAACAATCAAGAGAAGCTAAACGCTAGCTTTTTAAAGAAGGGATGACATGTATTGGGGTTAGTCAATGCACTAATCAAATTAAGAAAACTTTAACTGATACAAAAGAATCATATCATACGTTTGAAAACTTTGAGATAATGTAATCTTTTTATATTACATCACCACAAATTTTCGTTGATAATTAAAAAGGTATATATTATAAAATATCTTTAAAACTATTTTAATAGATAAAAAATAAAATAATAAAAAATAAGCAATAAGGCAGCGGCCAATATTTTATTTCCGATTTTATATATATATATATATATAATAATAATAAACAAACCATGTAGTTGAAGCTATTGGTATCTGTTCCGATAGCTTTCGTAGACTGTTCCCATAGTCAATTTCATTTCAATGGTCGTCCAACTCTACGCACACGTGCTGAATCCTTAACCCCATGTCCACTCCCACAGGTACAAATAGTGGGCTAACGAAACGTGGGCGTTTAGGGTGTGTCGCTTTCGCAACGTTGCTGCATGGTGACGTGGCGAACTCTCATTCGTTACTTTCATTGTCGGTCATATAATTGCAGTTGTCCAGGTTGGCCGATGGATTTCAAACTATTCCCCAGATTCCATAGTTTTCGTACAATTTTAAAAAAAAAAAATCAATTTATTTCCAATCGTATAAATGGATATAACAAATAATACGAATTTCTCTTAACCAAAAAAAAAAAAGAAGATAATAATAATAATAATAACAACAACAACAACAATCATGAACAGAAAGAGAATGCTACTGTTATTGTGGATGTCTTAGCCAGTGGCCATTTCAATTTTGAGTCTAGTCTCAATCTTATGAATTGGATTAGCTGTTACAGAAAGCAATAACCCCATTGGACTTTTAAAAAGCTGTTGACCCATTCCTACCATTTTTTTTATAAAAAAAACAACAACTCACATTATGTTAAAATTATTCCGAGTATAAATTCTTATCAAAATAGAATAATAATTGTACTTTTTGCTTTTAATTGCCCCCGGTTTATTGAAATAACATTTCAAGGACTATATTACACAAAAGGAATATTCTATTCCAAGAGAATGACTCACCATATTCGTAGTAAAAGATCGGGGTGAATAGATTAAAACAATAATAATAGTAATAAAATCTTACTTTTTTCTAAAAATAATACATGTGTGGTTATAATTTTATCTTTTTAATAAATAAATAAATAATATAATCATATATTTATTTTTTAATTATAATAATTAAATAACACAAAATTTAAAATACATTGTAAAAATAAATATATAAATAAAAAGCTATTTCAAACTTTGTGGCTGTGAATCAGAATTGTACTATAAAAAGCCTTTGATAGGCGCCTAGCCTCGAGTCGTTTGGTTCAGTGGGTGGTCCAGTCATTCATGTTCAAATCAAACGTGGCAGCAATTCTTTTGGGCAACGTGGCGATCAAATGACAGCGAGACCCAGTGCACGCGATTTCGAATTAAAGTGCAAAAGGATAAGATCATTATTCATATGATGCATGATTTAGCTACACCAGGAAAAAAATAAAAATAAAAATCTCCTTAAATGCGATCTGATCGTATAATGTTTCAAATATCTTTTTCTCATTGCATGACGTGACTTCTATCCGAAATTTTAAATATACAGAACTCGAAAATATAACAAAGTAAACAAAATTATAATATATTTATTATATTATATTTAATACAAATTATTCTATAATTTTTTAATTATTAAAATATTTATTAAAAATTTTAAAAATTATAGAATAATTTATATTTTAAATAAATAAAAAATTAATTAATTTATATTTTAAAATAAATTTTACTAACTAATATCCATAACAATTATTAGATTTCTATATTTACTAAATATAAAAATGAGTAAAAATACTGGTTAACAAAAGTTTATTATTAATTAATAGAAAAAATTATTTAATATGTATTATAACATAATATAATTATTTATTACAATAATTAGTTATTAATAACTAATTGTTGTAATAAAAACAAACAAATCAATCTTATACCTTGAAGTTATTAGTTATTAATAACTAAAATATAAAATTTTATATTTCAGTCATTAATAACTAACTAATATTCAAACTTCATACTCAACTCATTGCTGTAATGGGAAGAAAAGGCATTGAATTTTATGGATAAAAGGGCGTGGGTAGGACATCGACAACAGAAACAGTACGCGAGCCCATTCACGTGCTTTAGGCCTATGGCTGCTCAACTAATCGGTGTGAACCCAAATCCAAACGCATGAAAATCACAAGACATCACTTTTATTTTTAATTTCGAAAAAACACAAATATAATATTTGATAAAACGAGAATGTACCAGAAATGTAAATTAATGACTTAACGTTACACGTGCTTAAGATTTAAACTGATATTTTATGTTCGCATTAACAGACAATACTTTTAATTAGTAGGAGTGTTAATTTTGAACAAAGATCACAAAATATCAGTTTATGTCATATGTAACACAAGTCTATGTTAAGTTTCTCTTTATTTGTATTTTTCGTGCATGTTGTTTTTATCAAATATTACTTTTATATTTTTCGAAACCAAATTAATATCTCTCCTACCACTCCATTTTAATAAATAGATAACAAAGAAAATTTTATTACATAAATGCATACCATGATTAAATAAACTAAAATAAAAGTAAGATTTGTTTAAAATTAAATTGTTGTGTAATAAGGCTATATAAACAAAACGATTGTACAAAGACTCTTAACTCAGAAAAAAAAAATAAAAAATTGATGCATACCCGTATGATAACTTGGGTATGAATTTTTTTTTTTTTTTTATTTCGCAATACTAAATGAAATCTAAATTCTTAATCTTAATAGTAAGACTATAAAATTAAAATTTTTTTTATAATTTTTGTTTGTATAATTTTTTAAAAATTTATATCATTTCAATTTCAATTTAGAAAATTAATATAAAAACTTAAAATTTGCACACTCCGTTCCAAACAGGTAACCGATAAAATTTCACTGCTTACCATGTTTAGTGTTGTTTTAAAAATAATCGAAAAACATATTTTAAAAGAATATATTTGTATTTTTGATTAAAAATTAAATAAAAACTTTGCAAAACACAATCTAGATAACATCTATTTGGTAGCATTTTGTAAAATACATTTTTTAAAAATAAAATTACTATTTTTAAAATTTTAATTAAAAAGTAAAAAGTAGCAAAATATTATTTTTTACTATTCTAAAAAATATTTTTCTAAAATTATTCATAATTTTTTTTATATTTACTTTTTCATGAAGAGTGTGGTAGAGTTCTCATCGATTTACAGCAAACAAAATATTTAATAAAGGTTGAGATAAAATTTTAAAAAATTATATTATGTTTAATTTTTTATATTAATGTTTCAAAATATATTCATGTTATTTTGTGATTTTCAATGATTAAGGGACTTTAGTGTATGTAAAATTTTCTATAATAATTATAAGAGAGATTCAAAATTCTAAATTTCCTCTTATATAATTTTCTATGGTAGGTACTTAAAAACATTTACTATTATAAATTATAAATATATTACTAATTCATTTCTATCTATAAATTTTGGCAAAACCAAAGCAATTTCTCCCAATAATTTATTATTATTTATTTATAAAATATAAACGCCTAATTATGGATACGAGCTTATCATCCTTTTCTTAGACCACAAACGTGTATGAAACAATAAGAAGTCATTGGGAGAAATTGTATCCGGTGGGGTTTCTTATTGTTTATTTATTTTGAAAAGAATTAGGGTTTGTTTCGAACTCTTTAACCAAAGTTTATCATGTTACTAACTCTAATCATTCTTAATCTCGACGTAATGTTATCTCAATAATACTTAATTTAATTTTAAATGTAATTTTAAGGTCAATTATCTAGATAGAGATAATGATCAGCTTTAAAGATTAAAGGAAATTTTAGCAACAGATAATAGAAATTATAGCAAGAAAGCGTAAAAGAGGAAAATATAGAGGGTGGAAAATGTGAAAACTAACCTCAATAAACCCTAATCCATTACTTGCAACCTAGCAAGAGTCACAACTAAACAGCATCAACAATCAAAATCAGCAAGATTTCAATTTTTTTGTTTATCAACGAATCAAAACTCCATCCATCAACAACATTTAGTTCGTGAGGAGTAAGATCTAACTGCATATACAGACGTTTTTTTAACTCCAAAATGAAAAGACAGGATAATCAAAATTATGATATACATAAATTAACATATAAAAATTATGATATAACACACTGATAAAAAAAAAAAATAAAAACAATGAAGTTACGCATACAAATAAAATGATAACGTCTGCGTCTCAAATATGTATATTCAAAGAATTTTCTTTTTCAAGATGTAAAGGTTTTTATTCTAAGAACAAGAAATTTTAGTAATTTAATAATTTTAGCAATAAAGTAACCAAGTAAAAATCAAAATATAAATTAAAGATACTAAGGCTTAGAGATTAACATTTTTGAATTTTAGTAAAATAATTTTAATCACTTTTATTATTCAATTGAGATTAATTAAAGAGTTATCTCAATCAAAAAATAAATATTATTTTAAACTTGTTAAAATATCTTTTTTATATTAATAAAAATACTTAAGAAAAGAATTTATGATATATAAAATTTTTTAAAGCATTTTTTGTGCCATATATTTACAATAAATTAAGAAATATGTTTTAAGTATTTAATATACTAAATATCTATAAAGAGCCAAAGAGTTTAAATACACTAAAATATATTTTAAAAATATTTAATTCAATTAAAAAAATATGAATAAAATATATCTTTTAATTAATTAATTAAAATATTTAGAAAAGGTGATGTTATTTGTATAAGTGTTTCTAACATTCTTTGTACTAACTGTCTACAACAAATTGATGTACTAAATATTAAACATTCTTTATGCCAAAAATTAATAAAGAATCAAAATTTAAAACAAACTGAAATATATTTTAAAAGTAAAAATTTTAATTAATTAAAAGATTAAGCATTAAAGCACGAGAGTAGGATAAGAAAAATATATTATTAATTCATTAATATTAATCTCCTAACTTTAACTAGAAAATTAAACGAATGATTTCAATAAGAGAGTTTGGAATTGAATTATAACTTATACATATATTATTAATGATTTCTCTTCGTGATGAGTAATGAATAAAACTCTTTTTTATAAACACGAAGGAGAGATAATGGGAGATATAATGAGCGGAAAGTTTGATAATTTTGGTTCAATTATACATCAAAATTTAACACAACCATTAGCACTTAAAGTTAATAGAATCTATCATTGACATTTAGATAATAGTTTTTTTTTTTTTTTATATATATCTATATATATAATTAACTTGTATAACCTAAGTTATAGTCCAAATACTGAAAGAAAGTTGGGTTAGACTGGTGGTATAAATAAACTCTGTTCAGCCTAATTTCGGCCCTTTAAATATTCAAATTTGATAATTATTGTTAAACAATAATTACAGCCTAATGAATCTATTTTTCACAGAATCTTGAATTATTTTCAAATTTCTCTTAATTAAAAATTTATGCTTATTTTATCGTTCTTATATTAAAAAATAAATTAAACAGTAATTATGCATAAAGTTAATTTTAAATAAAAGATTAAAAATATGCTTATGTTAAGAGAATTACTCATACTATAAAGTAAAAAAATGATGCATTTAACTCTTTATAGATGTATATTATTAAATATTCATCAAATAAGAATAAAGAAATGACACAAAAATAAAAAGATAAAAATATTGACATGATACACAAAAAGAAAAATTACAATTAAAAAATAAAAAATATACAAAGAGGAGTTTTTACATAAAACTAAGAGTTTTGTTCATAGAACAAAGAGACAATTTAGAAAGAAATGTAAAGTCTTTTATAGCATATCTACCTGTGTTTCTCAAAAAAAAAAAAAAAAAAAAGAGAGACAATTTAGAAAGAAAAGAGAAGAGTTATCATCGAGCTTATACACAGAAATTAGAATGAAGAAATCGAGAAGAATCCTTTCATCAAACAATATTTCTACACTCAAAATTGGAACGAGAAAAGTCTTTTCATCCATGCAATATTTCTTAACAAAGGAGAAGAAAGAGAAAATAAAATTAGAAAGAGAAGAATTCTTATATAGATTTTGTACATCAAAAATAAAATGAAAAGAACAAAAAGAGTTGTTCCATTTACACACTGTTCTATACAGAGAATTGGAAAGAAAAGAAAAAAATTAGAAAGAGATTCTTACACAGAAAATAGAATGAAAAAAAGGAGAAAAATTATTTCATCTATACGGTGTTTTTACACAGAAATTTGACAGGAGAGATAAAATTAGAAACAATATTTTTCAGAGACTTGAAAAGAAATGAAAAAAATTAGAAAGAGAAAAATCTTAGATAGATTTTTTACATAGAGAATACAATGGAAATAATGAAAATTATTGTTTTTTCATTTATAGAGTGTTTATGCACAAAGAACTGAGAAGAAAGAAAAAAAAATTAGAAAAAGTAGAATTCTTAAACAAAATGTCTTTATATAGAATGAGAAGAGTTCTTACAAAAAAAAATGAAAGAGAAAGGAATCCTTAAATAGAGGTTAGAAAAAGAAAGAAAGAAAAGAGATAGAGAAAAGAGTTCTTACAGAAAGAAAGAGAGAAGAATTTCTAAATGGAAGTTACAAAGAGAATGAGAGAAAAGAGTTCAAAGAGACCGTCTGAGTAAGTGACATGCAATTATGTCTAAAAGATACGTAATTCTTATTATTGTATGAAAAAACAAATAGCGATATTTAAAATACCTCCTAGGATTTCCTTATTACAAATTAAAGAGAGAGAAGGGAGTTTTCACAATAGGGTGGTGATCAACACCACCACCTCACCTCCTTCTCCATGAGTTTTAAGCAATAAGGTAGTGTTTGTTAACATCATCACTAACTAGTCAATCTTATGCCCATGTGTTGTACATTTGTCAATTTATTATTTTTCTCCTATTTAGGAGTCGATTAATTGATTTAGTCTGCAAACTGCATGCTGAACACGTAAGAAATATTTTGTTATCCTATCATACATATATAAATATAAAATACAAAATATCATAGTAAAATGAGTATATGTTTGAAGTATGAATGCAGTGTCATTAAATTTAGGTCTTTTTTTCTGTTCTTTATATTAGTGGTAGTTTTCTCAATGGGACAAAAGCAAATTAGGATTTTGTATAACCTTTATGCTTTTTCTATAAAGTTAGAGAGGGACTTAGCTTACTTTAATTGATTATTATTGAGCTTTCCTATTAAAGGCGTCAGTATAACTTATAGTCTACATTGATTGTCCAACTAACTCATTGAAAACATCAAGTCCAATTTATTTTAGATTACATAATTGAATCCATATACTCAACGACTATCCTATTAGCCAATTTAAATAAAATTATAAATAATATGATAAATATAAGTCTACAAATATGTAACAATCTCCTACTTAGGCTATATTAATCAATTTTGAAAACAAATAATTTTAAACAGTTAAAAGACTCTCGTACTAATGATAAAGAAAAACTTTATGTGACTACGTTGAAAATGGTAGTCATAAGTTCAACATCTTGAAACAATTTGGTACAACTTAATTTTTAATATTGGACTATGATGTATCCTACTATTGATACATAATCAATCTAAAATTACAAATATTATTAATTAAATTAACATGGATCTTGAGACTAGTACTGTAGTAAGGTGTGATGTCTAGATATGATCATAAAAAAAATCTATCATTACCTTATCGATACTTGTTATAATTTTCTATCCTTATGCTTCAATATTGAAGCTAAAAAACTATCAAACTCCAATGAATTCACATGTCTGTAATTAATACTATTGTATTTTTGAGACTTTATATAGTATCAATAGCTATATCCAATATAATCATTAATTTTATAAATCCATGTCTCTAATTACCATTTTCTAAATCTCAAAACTTCATATGATAATAATAGACATATTAAATACAATTATCATGCTTGAGATTTATAGCACATCTCAATTGACATATTGAACAGTAAATATAATATGATGATTATTGAAAATTAACACAATCAACAATCGTATGAGAATAATGCGCATTTATTTATAATTATATGAAAACATATATAATGTCGAACTCTCACTAAATTAAGGTATTATTAAATTTTGTATACCTATGTTTACATTATGCTACTTAAAATTTATGGTTCTGAGACTTTTGGTTAAAAGACCTGCTAACATAGAGTCTGTTCTAATGTTTTTTATTTTATCACGATATCTCTTTTTCTTTCTAAATCCTTAACTGTTAGGTAATTGATCTCTATGTACTTTGATTTATATTAATTTTACTGTTCTTAAAATAGAATACAGTAGCATTTTTATCACAATAGATCTTTTTAGGCCTAGAGATAAAATCAATCATCTAAAGCTCTTAAATTGAATTTCTGAGCTGAACTATACGAGTAAATACTCCAAAATAAGTGATAAACTCAGTATACATATTTGAGAAAGCTATTACAGTTTGCGTTACACTTTTTAAGAAATGGCTCCTTCTACCAGCATAAAGATATAACCTGAAATGGACTTTAGGTCATTTTTACATTTACTAAAATCTGCATTGGAATATCTAATTAATTCGAGAATTGTAACCTTTGTTGATGTCGTCCAAAATTTGATGTAAAGAAAAATTTTAAAAATGGAGTCGCCATCTATCCAAATAATGGTGAGATAGATTACCTAAAAAATTTAGATTTTAAGTACGGGGGGTTGATTAAGTGTAAGGAAGGTGTTAGGCACCCTACAACTTTCATAAAAATCGGTTACCAAAAATATTGATCTTG
>JAWDEX010000006.1:6661291-6672193 GCA_035221805.1 Trichilia hirta | reverse complement strand
GAAAGCAGAGAACGTTTTGGCTTTGTCCTTTTTAGTTTTCTTCTTCTTCCTTTTCAAGCTCTCGTTTTCTCTCTTACAGTAACCAAAAGTAAAAAAGTTAAAGGCATTTGATTTCTCAAAGACATCACAAAATTAGTGTTGCTCTTCATCAATTAATTACTAAATATTAGTAATTGTCAAATTAAATTTGTTTAATTTGCTAAAAATAGATATATATGTTATTTATACCTTGCTTTGCTTATTGTTTCCACTGCATTTTGTAGTTTGTATACGATCACACACTCTCAACTATATCTCTTTGAGTTCTACCCACTCTCGTCTAGGTCTCGATGACATTAATGCTACAAAAAGAATAATAAGTTTAATTTTACTTATTTTTTATAGTTGTGATACATTATATGACTTAACTCACTTAGTCTACAACAAATATTTGCAAATAAAATAAAATCACACGTGAAAATCTTGTAAAATAATTATAAATCAATTTCAAACATTTTAAAAATTCTTTCTTTTAACATAATCTTTGCTACTAATAAAATTGTCATGTTCTAACTCGTAAGCTTTGCATGTGACAACTGCCACAAACTTCTCATATTATTTTAAATTCTCTAAATACATATGAAGAGCTAGGAAGGTTTTTTGGTACCTAAAAATAAATCAAAACACTCCCAAATAATTTCTCAAAAACACTCTTTCTTCTCAACTTAATCCATTATTAAACCATCAACACATTTGTTCCCAATTCAAACACAAATCAAATATTTATTAAATTTTAAATTGACGTAATTTTCCAAAAATAATAATAAAATTTAAATAATAAGGATACAATGGTCAAAGTTTACAAATAATACCAATCTTTTATTATCATAATAAACTTAAATTTTAAAATTTGAATTATTTTCGTACTCAAAATAAAATTGTAAAACCTTATTTCAATTATATTCTAGTGGACAAAATAGGTACGAATATGAGTCAAATAATAATGTATACCTGAGATTAAATAGCTTGAGCTATGCACCACCACTCAAACATATATACAACTCTTAAATTCCTAAAATTGAGAAGATGAGAGGGATAAGTATACGAGAGTATACTCTGTAAGTGAATTTAGTTAAAAATAAGTGACAATCTATTTTGTTCATCAACCAAATAAATAATTTTTATAAGACATCTTAAAAGAAGGTTATAATTGAAAATATTACATTTTTATCCAAAACATATTCTTTTCGTAAAGTTATTGGGCTAGCCATCTTTTTCGACAGTTACTCTGACATGAGCAATCCTGAAATTGTCAGTTAACTTTTATGCAGCTAAAATAATAAAATTTTTATAAAAATTTATTTTATTAAACAAATGTATGAGTTTGTTATAAAAATTAAACTCATCACTGACATTGGTTTCAAGAAATTATGTGGTAATATCATAACTATTCTCGACGAGACTTATAGAGGCATAAAACTATCTCATACAATTATCACATATCCACCACACACTTGCCCCACCTGTGAGCTCCACTTACCTGATCAGCCTCTCTGTAGGTCCGCTCTAAGCTATCACCCTATAGTTATAGTAAACAAATAAATTTGGTCCTCCTAACTGTATTACCAATATAATCATATTAATAACTAACCCATTGTCCATAATATTAAGTCTAATTCAACAAATATAAATCTAAATCCAAGTAAATTAACACAAGTGCATAGATATTAATCATACGAAGTTACAAATCATATCAAACTCACGTTAAGCCTCTGGTCTAAATCTTAATACAATACAAATTTAAATGAATCATAAAATATACAAATTATGCTTTTAAATTTTTTAATACATATAGAATATTGAAAATTTAATAAAACACTAAAAAGAATTAAAATGAGCTCAAAGTAAGTCCACTCACAGTACAGGGAGAGTATACATTTACTATTATTCCTTTTGCGGTGTGGGCTCCTCCTTGACAAGTTTTGAACCTAAATCATATAAAATTTCATAATTATTTAAGACAATTATTTTAAATAAGTAACTATGCATGTATGAATATACACGAGTTATAATCCAAAAATTTTCTAGAATTTTCGAATTCTTTGTAGGATTATTAAATCTTAACTACCTAATTATTTTTCCCTAGTGGAGACTTATGAAATGTCATTTATGACACTAGTTCATGCATTCTAACAAGTTTTGAAGATTTTGTCAAAAATTTTAATTTTTGCGCTTATTCCCCTATTTTTAGAGTTTTCGACAATTCAGCATTCTATGGACTTATTTTCATGCCAATTTCACTAAATTCAAAACAAATTCATAAATGAAGTTCGAATTTTATAAAATCCTTAATTGTACAGTGTCAAAATACTGTTTATTTAAGTTTTAAACTCTAAATTTCGTAAATTTTAGCTGACTAGATTGCATATAACTTTTCTCTACTTTTTAATTAACACAAAATTATGTCCAATTGCATTAATTAAACCCTAATGCAAATTGAATGAACAGTAATTTAAAATTTTAAATTTGTAATTTTGTAAAATTAAAGAATTATATGGATAAAAAATCTTACCAAACGATGTTTAAAACCTAAAAAGGCTTCAATTAGCTTTAAAATAAAAAAATCCCTTATTTTTGACTTGTAGTCTCTATTTAACTCATTTAAAATATTGTCCAAATAAAAAAAAGTAGCACCATCGAATTGTAAAGGACGTCCAAATTAATAAAAGAGAGACAAGAAATCAAAGTTTTGTGGCCTAAACAGAAAAGATTGGAGGAAAGAAAGAAAAATAAAAAAGAAGATGAAGAAGAAGAGGCTCTCGGGTGGAAGCTCATTTTTTTCTTTTAAGACGATAAATAATTCTTTTTAATTTATAATAAGTATTAATTGACAATTATCATTAGGGTTCCTAAATTATGTAAAACTCCAAAAAAAAAAAAAATTAATTATTGTTGTATTTACAAAAAAAAAAGAAGAAAATAAATGAAGTGTTTACAAAAAAAATTATTTATATTTAAATAAAATTTACTAAAGATATTGTGTGAAAACTTACACATTTTATTTTTTAATGTATAATGTTTAATTTTAATGTATAATTTAAAATATTTAATTAAAATTATTTTTGTTATTTTATATTAAGATAGTATATTTATACAATTATTGTTGTTGTCTTTTTAAATTAATATATGTTTTTTAAATTCTAATTTTTTTATGAATATTGAAAAATTTGGATATTCAAATTTAAAATATTTGTACCTAATTCATATAGAACAAAAGTTGAATATTTATATAAGTATGATAATACTTTTTATCCAAATATAAATACGGATACTGAATTCAGATTTTTTCTAACCCTATGTCAGATATATAACACCATGCCAAATTAATTGTGTCCAGGAAAGCTTTACCATCTTTCAAAATAAATAAATAAATAAAGTTTTAAAAGAAATTTACTGTCACTTGTGACTTAGAATTGATAAGCAAATACAAGATTACCACATAATGGAAATATCTGCGTGACAGAAACAAAATAAACGGATGATAAAATTTTTCAGAATCCGCGTTCAATAAATTGCAAAAAAAGGAAAGTAAACATTGCCTGGAACCGATCGATCATCGGTCTGTGATGCCTGATTAATTAACTAGGTATATAAAAATGATTTGACCTGTTAATATAAGAAATAATATCGTGCAGGGGTTGCGGGGCAGTTTTGCATTTTCACGTCACCTTCATTAAACAATTGGACTTCGAAAATTAAACAGAGGCTAGCTATTGATTAGATATTGAAAAAAAAAAATAATAATTCTGACATTAACCAATATCCTAAAGCATTCATTACTGGGATGATTCTGATTCTTGATGAATTTATTTTCTACTGGCAAATTAAAGAAGTTAAATTTATTTTTTTTTGTTTAATTTTAGTGCACTAATTTTTTGTGCTTGTTTTGAAGGACTACGTATTGTCATTGAATTACAAGTGTTTTGAATTGTTTATATACGGGGCAAAAGTATTGTTTTTGTAATTATATCTTGTAGCTTTCTCTAATAAAATGCTTGTTGAGTTGTACCCTCTCCATAAAGTGGGTGATAATGTTGCCGGAAAAAAGAACTACTGAGTATTAAGAATTATTTTATTTAATTATGTTAAATTATTTTGAATAAGAAATTAAATTGAGAGTATTATTGTGATACAATATTTTATCAAATTGTTGATTTTGAAAGTAAATTTTAAAGTATAAATAAACTCAATTTTTATTATCTTTTATTTATTAATTATCAATTATAAAAATGTATTTTACTCTCATATAAAGGTTTGGGGCGTATATAAACTCAGCCTCCTTATTTTCACTTTTCCTCATAGAGATTAGTATTATTAGCTCACATGTGCTTCAAAAATTGTTTAATCTTTGCTTGATGGCGATGACAATTTTCTTTTCCTTTTCTTTTGGCCAACAACACAACTTATCGAATCGAATACTCAAACAAGCATGTGCAAACATAATATTTAGGGACACCGACATATTTAAACGAGTTACAAAACGAAGGCAAACATTAATGCAAAACAGAACAAACCAAACATATGGCAGATTGGAATAACGCATAAAACAGCTGCCATGTCATTTACTTTCTAGTAGTAGTAATTCTGCAATTCTTAATCCTCTCTCAGTCTTCACTGGTATTACCATCGATGTCATCGAGGACAACGATCAGGGCAACTATAAAAGCATAATCAATGTTCGGATAAACTGTCACCGTGAACTTGTCCTTGTCAAGCAAGACACTGGAAAGGGTTGTCTTCTTGTGCATCTGCAGCAGATCCAACAATCATCAGTGAGATTGGTTACTTTAAACGTCAAAATTTCATTAAATGAATATGTGAATGATCCCTAGATAATATTCACTACGATTCTCTCGCTAGCATATGAATCTCACCTGGTCGGCAATTGTGTTGGTTTTATTGAACAAATCAACGCCAGCTCATGGGTCTCACGTCACTTATTTCCTATCATCTAGCCATGAATATGGGGGTAGTATATTACCCAGTCTAATGGCTATTTATGTGTTCTCCTATTATTTTGTAATTGTGGTGGAAGTGTGACGAACATGCAAGTGTACCATTTGAGCCATCAGCCTATATAAACGCAATGATGAGCATTGAATAAAATAATCCTTCGCAGTTCTTTTTTATTGCTTGCTCTTTCTTTTGAGTATTATTTTCTTCTCTTTGAGATATATTGTGAATTTATCTTTCCAGAAAGTGTCTGCAAGAGCATTAAAGTTTATGTTCTTTACAAGATTTGTCATTTTCTTATTTTGAGAGGTTATTAACCTATTCTTGACCCTTATTCTTTCAACACAAATACCGCCGATCCGTTTTAGAAAATTATTGCTAGGAATTTATTTGAAATTTATCTGATTTTTTTCCATAATAAATATCTTTTAAGTTTAAAATTAATGATAAATAATCTTATAATTCTAAGAAATTACAAATATTTTCTTATGTTTTATTTTGTAATAGATATCCTCAAATTTAAAATTGATGACAAATAGATATTGTTAGTTTGCTTTGTGAAGAAAACAAAAACATACAATCAATTTTATCTTTAAATTCAAATTACAACAACAAAATAAATACTTATAAATCTAATTAAATTCAAATCAGGATCGTAATCAATTTAATAAATAAAAAACTATTTAAATTTAATTAAATTTGAACAGAATTATAGCTTATTACAATTCTTTACACCATCAAACTCTATGCATAATTTTAATATTTTTCTGCAAAATCATTGGTAGTTTAAAGATATTGTTAAGTGAGAGTCCCTTGTCTGGATAGACAAAAATGGATCAACTTCAAAGATTTTGAATTAGCAAAAGAGAAGGATGATATTGGAATTACAGTGAGGGTTAAAGGAAGAGATAGGACAAGAAAAGTGGAAACTGAACTCAATAAGCTTCAATTAAAATGACTTCGATAACAAAACACCGTCAAAAATCATATTCAACGAGATTTAATGTCATGGAGTTCACTCAACTTCCATGGAAAGGAATATATCATGAAAAGGCTGTTATAATTGAATAATTAGAGAGGGTACATCTTAATAGCATCACTCATACAGACATAATATTTATATTTTGAACTCTTTGCATGCAATTTGCAAGTTGTTGATTGGTGGTGCATGTAAAATATTGTGTTTTATCGTGTAATGGGCATTTTTTTACGTGTTAAAATTTTTGTATTAGTGTTTTCAAAGACGGTAGTGTTCAAAGAGGTCACTTTGCAGGTCTATTATTTGTGCATGCAGGAGGCCCATTTAACAATTTGGCATTGGCCTCGTGGCTCATATTTTCCGCTGCACACTATTACAGCTATAACCTTAAGAGAGAAGGAATATTATTTTTAGATAAACTAATTATAAAAACATAATTATATATGAAATAAATAGTGTTTTATTAATCAATAATGCTAGGCATCACACAAACACAATCTTAAAGTTATAATTTTGTGGTTTGACATATCGTTTATTATATTCATTTTATTTTTTCTTATTAAATAACACAATTTATAAGAATTATATTCTCAAAAGTTACAATAAAAAAGATATTTTATTTTACTTGTACCCAATGAAATACATTCTCACCCTAAAATACAATCAAATCAAAAGGTTTCGAATGATTTTTATCTAAAAGATGGATTGAAATTTGAAATACCAAAATGCACTTCTTTTTGGCTGCAATGCTGCATCAAACTCAAACTTTGTCGCCGCCGCCTTGGCTCAACTCCAAATCTATGGTTGAACCGAGTTTTTATCTCCCCTTTGTCCCACTTTCTTTTGAAATATTCACGAACACATTGTAAATCAAAAGTGGTATCGATCTGCTCAGCACTTATTAACTATCCACCAAACATGCTAATAATGTCTAGGGTCAAATTCTTGTTCAATGGTTTCTGCAAATTCTTCCCACCACTTTCTTGCTTCGGGCATATTCAGCATAGTATATATAATAGCCTGTGTTCAAGAAAAATAGCAAACACCGTTAGTTTTGAAAGTAAACAATTCAATCTCTGGCAATAATCAAACCAAATACCCTTCATTTTTTATTAGGTAATTTATATATGGAATAATATAACAAACCTTGTAAAGAGGGAATCGACCATCTGAAGGGATGCGCTGTTCATCTTTGAGACAATTGCAATTCAAAGCTTCTCTGTATTTTCCCTGTATAAGTAGACATTAACTTCAACAATCATAACAGAAAACAATGATATATATATATATATATTAATACGATATAGTTGGTACCTGATAAATTAGAATCTCAACTAATGCCATCTCTGCATTGTATGCTGGCTCAGGCTCATTCTTACAGTCTTCATACACTTTTCGCAGCAGATTCACTGCCCTCTCAGACTTTCCGGATTTCATTTGGCGCAATGCTTCCATCTGCAAATAAATTTAACAATAAAAATTGACCAACAAAAGTGTATTTGTGTTAATAGAGAGAAGAAATTAAATACTTAACCTTAATTGCATGGACATCTTCTATGGAAGGCCCAGGAGGTACAGTATATTTAGGTAAATCAAATGGCTTTATTTTACTCGAAGCCAGCTTAACACTCAATTCCAAAAATGAGTTCAGCGCATGCCTACCGCCAATTGGATTTGCAAACATTGACATAGTTGGAGCTTTCTGATACATTTCTTTTGGACCTGCCATAGCTTTATGGTTCATCTTTGAACTGCAATTCATAATAACAACAGCACAAGCCAAAATCAAAGATGCTCCCACTGTCCCTTTAACAATTTTGTCTTTGTTCTCACTCTTGTCGTGTTCTGAAGATGTTGAAGATCTGTCTTCATGTGCACAAATTACCGGACTAAGGACTCGTCGAAATGGGCGGCGAGTAGAAATATTTGAAAGTGAAATTGATGAATGTCCAGTGGATCGAAGTTTGGTTGCTTGTATAACCCTCATGGCGGAAGGAATGCTAGAATTTGTAGCAGATGAGGGGAAAAAGCTTAGGCAAAGCGCAGATTCCATGAAAATGGTTTTTGCTATTTTTGGAAGACTACGATAAATCAGTTAAATTATGTTACTGTAATTTCTTGGTTACAACTTTAGACGGATATATTTATGTATAAAGGGTATTCTTCGGGGGTTGAAGAAAGGCATCATTATTTTTCTTCAGACACAAGTAATATTGGTTGACTGGAAAAGCATCATGGTTTAATGGTTTTAAGCTATATATGTTTCCTCTAAAACCTTTGCTTAATTACAATTATGTCTTTAAAAAGGATTAAAAAATTTGTATAGAATTTTAAATACGTTTGATTTGAAACAATAGCTAATGGCATATACTTAATTTTGAATTCCATTTTCATTTCGTAGCTAATGATTAATGAATTAGAAGTCGTGATAGCAGAGATTGTCTATCTACAAGAACAGTTATTAAATAGCCGAAGTTTAATTATCTTTAAATGGTTAGTCCATTTTTCTTTTCCTTTGGCATAAAGTATTTCTTGAAACATACAAAGATTCTCAAAGAAAACAATGAAAGAATATTTCCTTGCTGTCTAGGAGAGGAATAAGTAACACAAGAATGTATTCGCTCACTTTTTCCTTTAAATAGTAGAATTTTAATTTACAAAACATGGAAAAGCTACAGTAGAGGCTTATAAAGGATTGATTACAAAGAACAAAATAAGTCACACAGTCGTTGTAGATCTAGATTAAGATTCTGATTTAAGTAGGTATCTTTTATTCAAAAAAAAAAAAAGAAGAAGAAGAAAGATATTAGAAATAAGAGAGGCAAGAGGAGAAGAATCCATCAAGGAGGGAAATCTACCTCTCTGGTAAAGAGGAAAGAACAAACTTTTGTTTTAGTTTGCAGTAGTGGCAAGCGAGGAAAAGAGGGTATTCTCCAAGGGAGATAGGTTCTTTGCTCACTGACCAAGGTGCAAATCGGAATAAGTACTCAGGATCGGATAACTCCTTTGTGCCAACTTCCCTCTTACGCTTACAGTTCTCCATGTCAACTTCATATGCCCAATTATTTCAACGACTTTTTTTCGCAAAATTTTTCTTCTTCATCTCCTAGGTTCACCTGACCTGCAAATTTCCTAATGCTCACATTGGACGACATGCCAAATTTCATTCATAACATAACTGTAAAGACTAAATATGGAGCTATGGCGGCCACAGTAACTCCGTTTGTCATTTTTGCTAGCATTTATGTTGCATGGGCATATATGAGCCGTACTCGGAGAAAGCCTGGCGTTCTTACAAGATCCATTTCTGTTGGAGTTCTCCATGGAGGAAAACTTGCTGTGGAGAGATTGGTGGATTATCATCATGCTCGGGCTGATCAAGAATATCTGGAAGCCGCTGAGAATGAACTGAAGGATCTGCTTCAGAAGGAACATCCTGATTTCAAGAAGTTGCAGGTCAGTTAATCAAAATTAATGAAATACATGATAATCATTGGGCTTATTAAATGGGTTGCTAATATTATTTAAACTGATAATTTTTGTGAAAATTTGAATTCAAGCGTACTGTTGCAAGGCTGGAAATGAGCGCAAAAGATGCAATAGCAGTGGAAATATTGAAAAACGCCTGGAAGAAGGCTCGAGATGATAGAAAACAACATGAAGCTTACGAGCTTGAGATGTTGCTTGTAGAAATGCTCATCTACAAGGTAATATATGTTTTTCATTTAACTTCGGACCAAATATATTTAGAATTAACACATAGGTTTATATTTATACAGGGAGATTTTGCAGAGGCTCTTCAGTGCAAATGCTTACAAGAGAAGAATATTTCCGATGCTCGTCGTCCACTGTATAAGGTGAATCAACTTCCCTTTTCCACTCTCTAGAATGAATATGAAATCTTTGTTTGGAATCAAACGCTTCTCCTATATTTTGAAAGCCGAATAGATTTGGTAAGTTTTTGGTGAGAATCCCTTAATTTTTTACCTATAATATTCTCAAGCCTTCGTTAGTAAATTGATGAACTATAACTTAATTATGAGCTATAACTTATGTTAAAATTTTCAGGCAATCATTCATCTCATGTTGGAGCCCCCCAATAAAGAAGAATCCAGATCCCAATGGGAACAATTCAACTACTTACGAGGAAATTTCCAATGGCCACCATGTCAGGAAGAGAGCCAAATCTATGAAGTCATTCAACATTTCGAAAAGTTTGAGGATTTAGTCAGGGTGCTCAAAGTAGACGTTCAGAATACAAAGAAAAAGTAATAGAAAGAGATAAAATTCTGTTATCTATTTATAGTTTTTCAAAGTAACTATGTTCTATTGTCCTCGTTGTTGGCTATTTAACAAATAGTGTGTTGTTAACAAATATATGTTTGTAACTAAGATGAATAGTTTTTAGTTTAAATAACTATTTGCAGAATTTTAAATGTTATATTTTTTAAATAAAATTAAAATTATATTACATTTATAAAATAAAATATGGTTCTTCAAATAATTGACTGTAGATTTACATTATCTTGTTATTGCCAACGCAACTTATTGGTTGAATCTATCTATCTATCTATATATATATATATATATATATATATATATATATATATATGGAGACATATATCGATATTTTTTAAAAATCTAAGAGAGCACAGTTTACGCTGACATCACCCTATTAGACGATTGGTTGATCAGAACAATTTCGACACATTAAATGCAGAAAATAGCCCCATTACCACCTGTCACTTAAGGGAAAACTCAACCACCCAATCTCTAAAACTTTTCACCTACTCTTTTTTCTCATCTAATGCTACCTTACCACATGTCGACATTAATTTATTCTTTATCCACTTTGAATCAATATATATTCCAGAATTAATATATATTCTCTCATATTATATCGATAACACTAATAACTATATCATTGCTAG
>JAWDEX010000006.1:6626670-6646572 GCA_035221805.1 Trichilia hirta | reverse complement strand
CTAAACACTTAGTTCATAGACTATTCCCAAACTCGAAATTCAGCATTTGGATAAACGCGCAGTTGCAGCTAATGGTGGATCCTTTACTGTTGATTCACACACTTGTTGTGATGGAAAATGTGGACATGGCAATTCCAAAGCATCCACTTTTTACACATTCCATGGAACAAGCTATGGAGACTGCAAGATGGAAGAAATGGTGGGATGTGGATTCATTGCAGATGCAAATGGAGACATATTGTAAGAATGGCTTGCAGCCATGGAGTTCTAATAAGCTTCCTTATCCTTCAGGTATTTGCATTTGCTTATTCTTTAACTTTAATCCCGTGGTTTTCTATTTGATATTGTTTCCAAATTGTCGTTGAAAAACATGTGAAAACTTACCAATTTTTATGTGTTTTTTTTGCCATTACGAAGCGTAGGATCAAACTTTAGGATTAAGGTACGAAAAAATTCACAACAAAAGATTTGTATTATGCAAATATCTTTGACGGTCATTTACAACTGACGTCTTTTCTGTGATTTGAAAGCACAACAGTCAATCTAGTGTGTTTTCCCCAAGAGCTACAGCTTAAAACCCATAAAACCTGAATCTCAAATAAAGCTTGAGTTCTAGTACTAGCTTTTTGCAGGAAATTAATACAAGCGGTTATATGGTTGAAAACAAAAGGAATTACTAAACTCTTAACCCAAATGTTGTTTGTCAAAATCACTAGTCTACTAACTGTGGAGTATTCTTCATTTGCGATGATCATATCTTTGCTTTAACAAGCCAATGAAGACTACCTAGTTCATTAGTACTGAAGTTTCCCCAAATCAATTCTCTTAGGTTTATTTTTATAGATCAATCCATGAAGTTTCACTTTATTATGTGTCATTGATAGTATTTTCCTGAAGACTCTACTCAGATGTGAAATCTTCCCTTCAAAATCTTTTTTTTTTTTTTCTTTCGAATTAAATAGATCTAACTTAGCCTTTCTTTGGTATTAAACTGTAGTGATTTTTAAACTATAGCTACTATGGGTGAAATCCTTTGATGTTACATATAAATGAAAAAAAAAAATGCAAACATTTTATTTGTTGCATTTTCTCACACCACAATCTCAAACTAATCTTTAATGACTCTATTTGATATTGTATTTTGGTCACTTTTAAGCTACAAGTCTCACTAAAAGTTAGTATTATCAAATATCTTTTTAACTGTACATCCAAAACATGCTAAAAGCATTACAAAACGAAGAATGCAACAGTCTCTTGTCATGTGGTAACATGACTTGTATTGATTGTGGTCCGTGAAAGTGAAATAAATTTTCAAATCACTGCGGTCCCAAAAGCATATTCGGTATATAACAATAAAATCAAATTTGAATTTGTGTGTTGGTGTTTGCATATGCATCTTTTTTGTTACATTATCCAACCTACACCAATTATCGTCAACTTTATTCAAGAACAAAATCCCAGTAAGAAACAGAACTGATGTTGTTATCTTCTGTTCTATTGGCAGATGTTCCAAATACTGCTATAATCCTGAGGAAGCATGGGCTGAGAAACAATCTGTTCTCCTGCCTGTTGTTCAACGAATTGGAAGCTTTTAATCCGAGAGATCAATTGCCTTTCGCCTTCGTGAGGGACCACATGCATCCCAAGCTAAAACTAAACATGTTTGAGGAAGAAGTATTTGAGCAGATTGTAGCAGAATACAGACATAATCCGAAAAAATTACCTAGCCGTTTGATTCAAGAAAGTCACGCAGGCCAAAGGATCAAAAGGGCAAGTAGGGATTTGTTTCTTAATAGCAGCTGTTGGAGCAGTTGCCAGAATTACCTTTCAGAAATGTGGGATGAATCCCAAAAGTGATTATCTAGAGGAAATATATAGCCAACTAACCAACGACATTTCACAGAAAATGACTGAGTAACAATTACAGGTAGGCAGGAATTAGTACATGTTAACTTTAACTAAGTGGCTACAGAAGTGATCATTGATTTGAAGACGATACTGTTTTGTTTTTTGTTTTTTTGTTTTTAATTTATTTTAGTGTCGTTTTAGTTGTACCAATTGCTAGAATCCACCCACAGCATCTTTCCATTATGATTCTGCTGTCTTCTTTCATACAACATACCGTATTTTCACCTTGATTTTGCTGTCTTATTTTTTATAGTTTTAAGTCGGCCTTTTTTATTTGTTTTATTTATTTATTTTTTCTACTTCTGCCGCCTATTTAATATTCTTTTTTGCTTCGAGTTTGCATTATGTTTACTTCATTGCACGCATATTTCGCATCATATAATGGCATTCAGTCAATTAGAAAGTGATGCACACCAAATAAAATATTTATACTCATAAATTAGTAATTTTATTTCCGAAAATTACAATGGTTTAGTTTACTCGTGATTAGTTGATCTGATTAGCACGGTGATTACGCACATTAAAACAAATAAAAACCAAAACCCGAAAACTCCAAATCGTGAAAAATGGCATCAGGAAATTCCTCTGAGAATGCACGGCCATCTTCCATAGTAAGTCCCTTTTCACGAATTCCAGGGGGAAGTTCAATGTCAATAACCAATGGCAGATTCCGATTTTCTCAATTTCTGAGACTTTTGAGTTCTTCAACAGTAATTGTATTGATAAGGCAAGAAATAGATCCTACTTTATAAATTTCTCTACGGTTGAGACATGAAATTCATATTGTACTCTTCATTGTCGTAGATGATCAAGACAGGTCCCCATGGATTCTATTTCGATTTGCCTTTATCGTTGTGTTTGATCAGAACAGTGGTTATTCTCTCTCTCAAAATGATAAACATTTTATTTATTTTTTTAAGGATAAAATAAATATTGTTTGTTAATTCTAATAGTAAATAAAATTGTCTTATTGTCTATCATCAAGCATCTTTAACCTAACCATTCTACCAAACACTCATGCTCATTTGATCCCAACAAATATAAATAAAAAAATAAATAACATACGAAAGTAAAGGAGTAGAAATTAAAGCACGCAATAAATGATATATAAGACGAAAGTTCAGGAAACTCAGGAAAATGATGATTCTTTATGGGCAAGGCAACCTCTTCCAGAATTCTTCTACTCCTCCAATCGAAACTCCTCTGTTTTTCTCTGCTCTATCTCTTCACTACTCTGTTTCTTGCTCTTCATAATTCTTTGTTCCGGACGAAATGCCTTCACAATTTTTCACCTATTGGTCCTGTACAGACTCCGCTCTTCTCTTACCCTTCTTCTTATGGGGAGCACAAGTACGCTCTCCCAGCCCGCCGCTCTTCTTGCTCCTCCCCTGTTTTTTTCTCAGGTTAATTTTTCATTTGCTCTGAATTATGAGATTTAATGAGGTGTACTTATTTTCCTGAGCAGATTATAGTCTATGTTGTTTCTCTGTCATGAATATCTGGTTTTATATGTCAGATTATAGGGTGGTGTTCAACGAGATACAAGACTCATATGGGAATTCTCCAGATTTCACTCCAGCTTTGAGGTATATGCAGGGGAATGCTGATAGTTTTGCTGGAAATTTCGGTACCCACAAGAGGATATCTTATTTTCAACATCGAAATTACAGCGTGGAAGTTCCGTGTGGGTTCTTCAAGAAGTTTCCAATTAGTGATTCTGGTTAGTTTCATATGAGCAATTTTCTTTTCCTCTTTTATCAGTCAAATCCACTCTGTCTTGAACTCAATTGTTTCCATTGTTTTTTCCCCTCTTTTAATTGTCAGTGAATTTCATTATTGCGAAATATCAATCTTCTTCCACATTTTAATTTTCTAATATGTTTTTGTTTTTGTGTAAATTTCAGATAGGATTGCAATGGAAAATTGTCATGGGCTAGTTGTAGTCTCAGCTATCTTCAATAACCATGACAAAATCCGGCAGCCAAGAGGGATTGGATCCAAAACCTTAGAAACTGTATGTTTCTTCATGTTTGTAGATGGTATAACACTCAAAGGACTCAAACATCACCAATTAATTTCGGAAAAATCACCCAAATATAAAGTAGGTGTGTGGAGAATTGTTAAAGTTTCGAGCAAGAATTTGTATGACAATCCGGCTATGAATGGAGTAATACCTAAATACTTAGTTCATAGACTATTCCCTAACTCAAAATTCAGCATTTGGATAGACGCGAAGTTGCAGCTAATGGTGGATCCGTTGCTATTAATTCATGCACTTGTTGTTTCTAAAAATGTGGATATGGCGATATCAAGACACCCATTTTTTATTCATACCATGGAAGAAGCTATGGCTACCGTGAGATGGAAGAAATGGGGAGATGTGAATGGATTGGTTATGCAAATGGAGATATATTGCGAGAATGGACTGCAGCCATGGAATTCCAATAAGCTTCCTTATCCCTCAGGTGTGTAGAATACTTCATGCTTCAAATGTTTTGATTTCCTGTAGTTATACATTAGCTTAAAGTAACCCACATAATTCATTGCAATAACATACTTTTCTTCTTGCGAGTTCTTTGAATCGCTTTAACACTAATCAATGATGACTGCGTACTATTGAAGTTTCTTCAAATCATATCTTTTTTGTCTATTTTCAGATATCTATTCTTGAGGTTTACTTAATTCTTTGTATAATTGACGTATTCTTTGGTGTTAAATAATTGATTTTTATTGAAGTTGCTTGGGAAGTTTTATGCAAGGAAGGTGAGTCATGAGATTGAAAGATGACCATGAAATTTATACAAGTCTATTTTTGAAGGCAGTAGTAAGTAGACTAGAAGAAGCATTTTTAAAAGTAATCTAGGGATTAATTATTTTGGTTATAGATAGTTTGTACTTCTTTGAAATTGAGGGTGCAGTTAAGAAATTATTAGTTATCAAGTAGGTGAAGTAAAAATGAGGGTATCAAACTTTTTGACTATTTTACTTTGAAATTAAGTAAAAATATATTAATTATAAACAAGCACTTAGCTTGTTATATAAATTAAGTAAAGATACTTGATATTATTGGTTTTCACTTAATTTTTAGAGTAAAATTATAAAAGAAATATTTAGTAACATTAATTTTTAACAGAACTCACTCATTTTTTTAACTAATATTTAATACTTTTAGTTTTTATTGTACACCAACTGTCAAGCTATAGAACTATGAGCATTGGGGCCACAGTACACAATTTCAATAAGCTCTGAGACTACCTTAATTATTGGAATAATGAGACAATTGGTTATGATGGAAAGCTGAAAAATCCCAAGCTCTAGTTGAAATGTTTTACCATTAGAAAGCCAATATTTGAAGCTTAAGAATTAAGAGTCATCCTATGCAGCTAAGCTGGTATATTACCATGATTTGTTATAGTATTAGTGAAATTCAATATCCTTAATCCTTTTATGATTAAGTAGACCTAATTTCACTCCATTTGTTGCATGTCAAGCACATCTGCACATGCATAGTAACAATAAGCGGAATAGTCTTTTCTTTTCTTTTCTTTTTTTTAATTTAAGTAATATGACTGGTATTTAAAGTATTTATAATTGTGGTCCCTGAAATACCCAAAAAAAAAAAAATGATTAAATCATTGCTGTCCTCAAAGCAAATTAGAGTTTGTTATCTTTATGTAGCACTTGTTTACATGCATCCGTTTTGTTTGAGATCTGCAAATATTATAATTTGGTTTTCATTTTGTTTGTTTTTAATATATGCAAATATTGACAGATGTACCAGATAGTGCCCTAATTCTAAGGAAGCATGGACTGAAGAGCAATCTCTTTTCCTGCCTTATGTTCAATGAATTGGAAGCATTTAATCCAAGAGATCAACTGGCTTTTGCATTTGTGAGAGATAAGATGAAACCCCAGATGAAATTATACATGTTTGAAGAGGAAGTTTTTGAGCAGATCTGTTTGGAATACAGGCACAATCTTCAAAGAATTGGGATCAGTAAAAATAAAGAAGATTTCAAGGTCAAAAAAAGTATCAAAAGGGGAAGTCTTAGCCAAGAATTGTTTATTAATGGCAGCAGTTACCAAAAGTATCTAAAGAAAATGTGGGGGTGAATCCCATATTGATTTTGTCTCTGACTGAAAGTCACAGACATGGAAATTTTATAAATACTAACCAACGAATTTTCACAGGGAAAAGCTGACGAACAATAACAGGTTGTCAGGGAATCATCTTTCTTTAGTTGATTCTCGAATATTGTTTTAGAAAAAAGGCTATTAGTTTGCGGAAGAAGGAGATGAATTATTGAATAGAAGCTGTCGAATAGGGTGGAGCCCAGTTGTATCGGTTGGGAGATGCTACTTCATTTTTTATGCATCTTATATTATTTTTCTTTAGCTATGTTTTAAAAAAAAAATAAAATTTTAATATTAATCATTCATTATATTTTACATTTAATTGAAATTTATGGAATAAAAGCTGTATAGAAGAATTCATGCTTGTTTATTTTTTAAAAAAATATTCTTTGTAGCAAAAATAAAAGTTATAATTGATTCAAAATTTCGAAAATTCAAATGTTCGTTCTTAAAATTTTTAACATAAGACGTGTACTTATTTTTTAGAAATTTGCAAATTGTTTTGCTATATATAATTCCAATGCACGATGGAGTTAATGACAAGTTTTTCAATAGAGAAATTGAAACGAATTTTTATAGAAAAGTTGAAATGATGCAAAACAAAAAGCAATAATATATACTCCATAATCCATATAAAATGGGAATATTGTCCATTCCCACAAACCATCCCACTCAAGAGCTCAGTCCCAAATCGAATGGTAAACTTTCATGAATCACATTCAACATTACAAAGGCATCATGTTCAGCCATACACATCTATAGTTAATTTACAAGGGTATTTAAAGTGTCACAAAATTAGGTACGTCTTTATGCTTGGACGGTTGGATTTCACTCTATGCAAATCCAATAATCTTGTGAAAGTGAAAGTTCCTTAGAAAATGCCAAAATTCACACCATTTATTGCAATATTTGTACTATTAAATAATAAATAATATTAAACCTACAAATTCTTCCGGTAAATTAATGTATATAAATCAATTTCGTGTAATAGAATTAATTAACTGTTGAAGATTTCTTACTCTAGTCGGTTCCCGAACTCGATAAAGCTGAGAAATCTGTATGGATTTATCCTTCATTGTGTTTCAAGACAACTGACGCACATGGTGCGTACTTCACCTCCAACCACCTCCGTCCCCATTTCCCAATCTAGAGATCATCGTTCCATCTCTCACGTTTCTTGTCTCTCGACTCATTTCATTTGCAAAACCAACGGCCTCATCACATGCATATTTCTTTTACTAGGACCACCATGTCACACAACTAATACCAAATAACTATTTCGCACAAAATATAAATGATAGTCCATATCATTTATTCATTCTTTTTCAAAAATTCTTTTTATATCAATAAAAAGAAAAACAAAACAAGAATATTGAGAGATTTTTTTCGATGTTAATAATGAGATTAAAATAATCCGTTAAATTGAATGAATAAAATTACCATTGAATGAAATTAAGAATACAAAATTTATTATCTAAACATTTCAATATTATAAAATAACTCATAATAATAATAAGAATGAGGAAGAGGAAGAGGAAGAGGAAGAGGGGCGGGCTAATCCGATCCGACCTAATTCAATTCGTTAACTGTTTTTAAAAATTTTAGATTAATTTTTAGATCAAAGTAAATTCAAATTGATATATTTTACTTAGTTTAAAATTTAGATTTAAACTAATTCAAATCAACAATGGCCGACTCTTTGAAGTGAATCCAATCCAAACGGATAATTAAATCTATTTAAATTGGTTCTAAAATTTTTTAAATTGACTTTTGAATTAAAGTAAATTCAAATGATATATTGAAATTGATCTAAAATTGAAGCTCAAATTGATCCAAATGGACAATATCCACCCATAAGAAGGAGGAGAGGGTGCGCATGCATTTTTAATTTTTTTAACCCTTTTATTATTATTTTTAACTTACAAAAAAATAAAATATTATAATACAAAAGTTAAAAAGTTGACAGTTAATAATAGCTAATAGCCTTTAACACCTAGATTTTATTGGTTGCCTGTTTTCATCTAGATAGCTTATCTGAAGCCAAATTGCCACACAAATTCAAGAAAAATGTTATAATACAAGTTATATCACAACAATCTATCAAATTTTGTTGTTATATCTTTTTATATTATATTTATCAAGATTTCTAAAAATTTTAAAATAATGCATAGATTATAAATATATACAGAGAAAAGTTAGATAAGCAATAAAAAAAAAAATTGAAAAAATAATAAAAAATTCAGTGAGTTACTGAGGACAATCTCATAATGAGTATGAAACAATTTTAATTTTTTCACACTCAAAATTATAATATAAATATTTATATTAATGTAATAGATAACGTAACACTATCAAAAATGAATCGTATGTTTCTTAAATGATATGAGATAGAGATATTCGGTGACACGATTTGTTACCTTTCCCATCACTCACCGATTTTGTGCAAGTTTAAGAATATATACCTAGTTAAGAAAACCAGAAGGCCATTTTTGGTATTTCGCAATCCTTCCTTCTACAAGCATGAACTTCCTTTTGTATTATATAGACCTAGCCCTATCACTTGACTGATCTGCATACACACTTCGATTTCTATAATAATTTCGACCAAAAAACCAAAGCTGAAATCATGGCGTCCCAGCAACTGATAGTAAACAACCAAGAGGGTGCAGATATCTACCATGGAGAGTCTATTTGCAAGCAGAAGTCTCAGGAACTCCTTTCCGAAATCAATCTACCAAAAGGACTTCTTCCCTTAAACGACCTCGTTGAGGTGGGCTACAATCGAGCTACGGGTTTCGTTTGGATGAAGCAAAAGAACCGGACGGAGCACAAGTTCCGTACTATCGGACGGAATGTCTCATACGACACCGAGGTGACAGCGTTTGTAGAGGACCGTCGTATGCGCAGACTGACTGGAGTGAAAAGCAAGGAGCTTTTCATCTGGGTTTCCATTTCGGATATTTATATTGATAACCCTGATTCAAGGAAAATAACTTTCTCCAATTCCACTGGACTCTCGAGGTCATTTCCCGTATCGGCTTTTGAGGTCGAAGAGCAGGAAGAAAAATGATTTGAAAAGAAAATTATGAAAAATGGTTATATGCAAGTGTTCTTGGGGATGGATTTGTAATAAACTTGCTATGTTTTATGGTTTTCTTTAAATTTGTTTTCATATTTGTCTATTAATGGTTTTCTTGGGGAAATTTACTATTAGTGCTATAATATATGCAGAATGATTTTACTAAAAGAAAAAAAGGGGTAAGTAAATATTTATATATCATCTACACTGTAATGGTTCGGCGACCGATATGCCAGCGTTAACCTATTCGAGCCCAAAACGCTTTGAGATTGAGCCATGCAGAAAGTAGCATATTCTGAAGAGAATTTACCGGGCGAGCTACAAGTATTTATGGATCTTGTTATTGTAGTTCGGCTGTAATTAATACATTTCAATTACATCTGTGTTTAAACTTCTCTAAAAATTCAAAAAATTTCACATAAGTTGAACAATTCAACCAAAAGAACTAAAAATTATAATAAAATAGTTAAATAATTATACGGTCATTTGATTTATTGTAGCCTTACGAATCCCCACTTGAACATTAAAAAGCATAGCATTTACTAACGTTTGCTGATACCTTCACTATGGCGGCAGGGACTACTACACTGGACAAGGGTACAGCATGACCTTATTATTTAATATTTCACCACAAATTTAGTCATTACTTAGTTAAATAGCTTAATCTCTTCCTCAGTTTCATTCATATGACCGCGATTACTCCTCATAGAAAGTTTTGAACGTTAAAAATGTCATCTCAACTTGTTGAGATACAGAAATGGAGCTGAGATTTACCGTAATGATCCAGCTCTTTGCAAGCAAAAGTTTTGGGAGTTGCTTAATGAGATCAATATCCCCATGTCTTTTTCCGCTAGAGATCATAGAATTTGGCTATAACAGAGCTTTTGGGTTTATGTATAGATCAAGTCTAGAAAGGAGCAGTAAACATTTACGAAATTTAATAAGACAGTGTCATATGATGCCGAAGTTACAGCATTTGCTCAGAAAGGTCGTATGAGAAATGTAACGGCATCAAAGACAAGGAGATGATCCTCTGGATTCCTGTTTCTGAAATATTCATCAGCAATCCTTCTTCTGACAAGATCACGTTTGAATTGTCAGGTTCGCCTCTGCTTTTAGATCCGGAAGATGAGGAGAATTAAAACTTGGCTTGATTGTCAATGGCAATATAGAAAAAAATAAACCTGTTATAATACAATAAGATTTAAAGGATTTTTATATCTTAAGTCACTTCAGTTTTTGAACAATAAAGCAATTACTGCAATAAGATTAACTACAATGGAGATGAAATCAATTTCTTGTCTTCCCCTAACTGGTGCTACATTTCGTTTTATCCTTACCCATCAGCAGGAAATTATGAAGTACCCAGCACAAGGCACGAATTTAGAAGGAAATTTCTCCTTTCAAATTCTGCAGAAAAACAGATGGATGATTCCATCCAAGGGAATAATAAATTAATAATTTATACCTGCTGCAACTTACTGACTTACAATGCGTTTACTCGTTCAGGGTACATGTATGCACTTCATAAATTTGTCATAAATAATTAAAACATTATAGATGCAAGTAAAATTAAAACAAAATACTTAATTATATATTCCTTGACAATGAACATATTGCTCTTGAATGAAAATATCATCACAGTTGCTACAGCAGGAAAAAAAATCAACAAATGATGTCGCATTAGTAATCAAATATTAAACAGATTCACATGGCAGCACATAATGGCCTTAAGTGTGCAGATTTACTATGTAAGATGGGAATTATTTACCAAAACAATTCTATACAAAAACTACAAACACCACAAAGCAGTAGACCATAAGCTTTCTCACCTAATATCTCCCCTTTTCAGTAGTCCTATAACATCGTAGCTTCTGTTATATATAGGTCCATGGGATAGCCTACAGCAATTACAGAAAACTAGCTAGAATGGTCTCCAGTTCAACTCTCAAAGTTTGCTATCCATGCAAGCAGTCCCAATGAAGAAGAAAAAAGATTTGTTCAAACACAAGTAGTTCTGGCATAACTGCAAATTTAGACATATAACTATAGTTAAAATTACAAAGTTGTGCTAACTTACAAGGTTCATCCAGTATCATCCATGACAAACAACTACCGATGACATATATAAATAGCTCCATCAGTTCGATCGTATTACAGGGAAGTCAGAAATTATGGCAAAATCTTCTCACTGATCTGTTTCAAAGATCATATAGGTCAATGATGAAATCTGAAAACTTTAAACTGATATGGAAGTCAATTGACTATCTCCACCACCGAACTGTTTCAGTTTAGTTACTGTAACATCTCCAAACTCCAAGAGTCCTAAAATCCCAAACAATCCCCGATATCTGATCTTGAGGGAGGATTAAACCATGAAATTTTATTGACTTATGCAAGTCACAAAAGAATTTGGGTCTTCTGGTCTTAAATACTCATGCAACACCCGCTCATGATCAGGAACCCAATCCTAGAGAATGGAGTGTGATCACATGTGGAATTAAAGAAGTGCGAGAACTGGACACATTCAGTTGCTTCAACACATCCCATCTCAAAAGATCAGAATATTCAGGTGCAGAATTATTCCTGCTCTCCCACAATGGATGGCTAAGACCGCAAGAAGCTATCTTATAGACTTTAGCATAAGACTTCAGTCTATACCTGCAGCATAAAGTTTAGCCAAAGAGCTACGAATCCCTCAAGCACAAAACCCAACAATTTTCTTTCTAATATCAACATATCTATATCAATCAGTCATAGTTTCAAGAAAATTATTCATCTGTGCATTAGTATGAGCTTGAGTTGAGTGAAGCATAGGATTACAAGGCAATGGCTCAGGATCTCCATCACCCTTCAGTAAATGGAGCCGCCTAAATCTCCAAATACATTGCTGCAAGCTAGCAGTAAAAGAAAGCAAAGTTCTTACACCAATCTCACTCACAATTTTACCACCATTTGCAATATAACTATGCGTAGGTTGATACTCTCTGGCAAATTATATGATCCAAAAACTGAATTACTCTACTTATGTTCAATCTGCACCTTCGTATCATCTAATCTTATTCCAAATATTCTCTCACAAAACTCAATTATGTCTTTCCTAATTTGCACGGCATCCTCTCTGCGCCACCCCGAATACCAATCAAGAAATGACCAACAAAACGAATATAATCCATTTTCCTTGTCTCCTCTTTTCCACTACATGATACAAACTCTGTCCAAGCAGGGTTATGACGACCATCACTAATAGAATCCTTCCATATTGCATCGAGCTTATCAGCCGTCGACTATTTTCTCTTCCATCAGTTGATCCAATTCATTCAGACACACGTTAGCCAGTAAAGGACTCCAAATTCCACAATGACCATAAGAGTGTACCTTTGTGGCCTCCTCAGGCGCGAAATCAAAGAACGTTATTGGCCAATCTGGTTTGGGTTCATTTTCTTTCAAAATCGTTTTTCTTTTAGTACCCTTCTTTTTCTTCTTCTTCCTCTTACATATCACTTCGTAATTGCGATCACTTTTAGTTCTACAATTAGCTATTTCTCTAACTGGAGACTTGATTAAATTCAAATTTTTCCTATCTTTAACAGTCTTTTCAACACAACATAAAATAACGCCAGATTGAACATATCAAGAAGCTGAGTAACATCACCTTTCAAAAACGAGAAGTAACCAGCTAAGTTACTCCTAATTGTTCTTATAACCGTGTGCGCATTTCTTCCAGGCCGAAATGCGTGCGACTTCGGAGAAAACCGTGGCTCGAAAACCGGTTCCAGAACCATAAGCAACATCTCTTGCACAACGTGATCTTGAAAGCACGGATCTTTCGATTGAACAATGGCTCTGAGCTTCGTTTTCAAGATATGTTTGGTGAATGGCTTGTCGTTGGGGCTGCGAAGGATTTGGCGAGCCTTCTAGTTCCATTGAAAGCGCAAGTGAACGACGGCGTTTTGGAGAGAAAGGAGGGAATGGAGAGTGTCCGAGTGAAGGACGTCACGAGGGAACGTGCCGGTCACGTAAGCAGCAGCACGTTGACGAGTGAGGACCCAGATGTCGAGCTCGGAGAGAAAGCGGGTGAGATTTGGGGTGGAAATTGAGGTAGGCGAAGAGAATGTTTTGACCCAGAGCGGGAGAAGGATTTCCAGTGGGCCTTGTTTGGGGAGAGTGTACGGGTCCTGGATTCGGCTCTAATAATTTGGGTTTTCTATTGAGTTTGAGTTTGAATTTGTTGAGCTGTGAATGAACGAAAAGGACGAGAGAAAATGGAGGGAACATTTTTCATGTTTGTTCTCTCGTTGACATTTTCTATTGAGAAAATGGACGTCGATCATTCTGTCATTTTAATATAAATGGAGTAATTTGATAAATTGGTCACTTGTCTCTTATTAGTAAAATTTTGCGTCCGTTTACCATGGAAAATGACTGCAATGCCCAAATTTAGAAGTCATAATTTAGACCAAAATTTTATTTTAAAATTTGTGAAATATTAGTTCTAAACATAACTAATTTACATTCATTTCTACTTTCATAATGCTTGCACCTCTGAATTTTTTAGGTTACATTTGGTACTATTATTTTTCTAATTACCTTTAAAAATACAACAATTATAACTATTTGATAAGTACATCAATTAATTTTTATAGGGATTGCACAATTTTTAGTAATTTTTTTCTATTACATTTGTGACTTAAAAATCATGAAATCTCGATTTTAAATAAGGGTAAGGGTTTGTTAACGAATGCCTTTAGGGCATTTGTTAAGATTTCTGTAATTAATAAGTAACAAAATTACTATAAATAGTATATAAAGAAACTTTAACGAGTGTCCTAAGGATAGTCGTTTACAAAATCCAATAAATAAAGCTTAACATTCTATTTAGAGCTTTAGTGTTTTTGTTGTGTTTTATATTTGATACTTAATAATTTTTTTCTATTACATTTGTAACTTAAAAGTCATGATATCTCAATTTTAAATAAAGGTAAGAGTTTTGTTAACAAGTGTCCTTAGGGCACCTTTTAAGATTTTTATAATTAGTAAGTTACAAAATTACTATAAATAGTAAATAAAGAAACTTTAACAAGTGCCCTAAAGACACTTGTTAGCAAAATCCAATAAATAAAGGTTAAGATTTTATTTAGAATTTTAGTATTTTTGTTGTGTTTTAAAAATAAACTAAAATAAATTTATATAACACTAATTTTTGGTAAAACCACCTAATTTTTCATTAAAACTTGACATTTAGTTTTTATATTATAATAATTGTTGCTTCAATTACAATTAAAACCTAAATAAGTTAGAAACACAATTTAGATGCAATTATAAAATTAGTAATAATAATAAAAATATAATTTTTTTCTATAATTTCTTTTGGACAAATTAACACGACAATCTTATAGTTTTATAAAAGTAAAAGAAATCCAAAAGTAAAAAAAAAAAAAATATATGTAGGATATATGAATATAATCCAACTTTGTCATATATAATAATCAGCATAGACATTATTTGTGCTAGAATTTTAATATGATAACGTTATAGTAAAATTATTAATTGAAATTGAGCTTCGTTGGTTCATAACATGTGATACATGATCCAATATTTGAACTAAGTAAACAAATAGCGAGAAGAGCTAGCGTCCATGCCATTTACTATGGAAGCTAGCATTTCGCATGCAATGGAGTACACGCTACGAAAATTTCCACCGCCCATGAAACAAAAACCCTGCAAACGATGCAAACTCATATGCTTCTATCCAAATATTTCGGCAACACTCGTGCGAAATAAACATATATGCACCTTAAACAAGCTTTAGACATGTATGTCAAAGCAACAGACATTACATCTATCGAATTTTAGGCTGACAATTAATGCATTGAGATATGAATTAAAATGTGAAAACAAAACGGTAATAGAGCCAAAATAGTTCATAGAATCTGATCTCTCAATTTATTTCATAAAATTTTTTACTGTCAACACAATTACAGAAAAGGAATGCACTAATTTTCTTGGATGAAGACTAATATTGGCTTATATTAATTGAAAAACAAGAATTAAAAAAGCAAGAAAAAGATCAGAATTCAACAGGGTATAGATTTTCCTTCTGATTTAATCATCTTGGACTATTATCACTCTCAGTATCCCTCATTAAAACGTCAAAAAAACTTTTTAAGTAGTAAATCCTGATGATATTTGTTAACAGTTCCAACTTTTGTGGGCTTAGAGGTTTCTAGGGTTTTGACGACGAGGAGAGATGGCAGTAAAATGCAACCAAATCAGGCTTCATGTTATGGCAAGGAGAAGAACCAGAAGGAGGAACCAAACCTTTCGGAAGCATCACTGAGAAAGACCTGCTTGTCTTGGAAACCTTATTCTTCTTTCTCTTCACTCTTCTCGTCTTCTTTCTGTTCTTGTTCATCGTTTCTTGGCTGTTAAAGACAAATGGCCTGGTTTTCTTGATGCATAGAACTTCATACCCAGTCCTCGTGGCTACGTCAACTGAGGGAGAATTTCTGGGTGGGGTTTCGTCATTGCATGGGGAAGAGCAAGAGATGAACAGGAGGAAGAAGAAGATGAAGGTGCAAAAGATTTTCAAGGTTTTGTTTTGATTGAAACCCATGAGAGTAAACAGTGTGGATTTTCCGATGAATTTGTAATTGTGAGAAAAGTGGGGAAAAGGAAGCACCGAGATTGATTATCGTTAATCCCAAGATGGTAATCGATGCTTTAGAGAAGACGTGGAACCACATAAGCATTTAACACTGTTCTGAGGTGATTTATTGTCAGCTTCCCCCATGTATCATTTACTAAGCGGGCCAAGATTTCATGCCTTGATATTGGAAAAATTATGTAAATTTGTTTGATGAAAGGATAATACATTGCTAATTACAGTTGTAGTTTAATAGCCTTTCTGAAAAAGAGCTTTAAATATAATTATAATTATATATGTTAATTAGTTTTAAATAAAATACCCAAAATTTGATTTTATTTTGAACTTTTTTTTAAACTTGAAATCTTGAATTGAAAGTGGAAAATGATTATCGTTTCTAGAATGTGTTTAATTGATGAAAAATAAAGAAAAACACGTATTTATTTCTGTTATTATAATTATGATATTTTGTAGTTTCATTTTGATTTGTTATTTTTAAATAAAAATATTAAAAAATTTGGACCGATTCATGATCCAATATCAAATTCTTCTCATTTTAAAATGGCAGAATATATATAAAAGTGTCTAATTGCATTGGATTAAATAAATTATAAATTTAAGAAAATCAATTAGTCAACTGAAACGTGAATAATTATAAGGTCCATTGAAAATATAGTTTAATTTAAATAGATATACCTTTTTTCTTGAAGATTGATCTTAATTTCTATTTTTGGAAAGGAGATGTATTTTAACTAAAATGTGAAAAAATATATGCTATTAATTATTAATTTAATTAAAATTTGAATAATAAATAGAAATTTTAGCGCAGGGACGTTAATGTGATCAACCAACAATCTTGAGTTCCTAGGCCAACTAGCACCTTTCCGAGTCCTTCCCATGCACAAGAGACCAAGTCAACCGTGACTTTAGGCGTCTCTCTACCCCTTTTTCTTGAGGCCCTCCTGTGGGCAAGCAAGCCTTGCATTAGAGTGCCAGTGTTTGGCCTTGAAAGCTTTCGGAGTAGTCCCCATTCCAATATACCCATTTTTAGTAATAAGCCTATCTTTTAGGCGGGAATAGAAAACAATCAAGCTAGTAGCAGTCTGCTTGAAAGCCATCAAGATAAAAGGCAGAGAAGGATTTTTGGTAGGCAAAAATCTGGATGCGGTACGGATATTGCCTATCCGGATCCGGATATGTAGAAAGAAGCCCAATGCCAAATCCGAATCAAAATTCGGAAATGTGCGAAAACGAATGCAAAGCGAATTTTTTAAACTTAGATATCCTAATATCCGGATATTCTACAAAAATTCGAATTTTTCCCAAATTCAGAAAAACAGAGAACACTACAATGTCTCTCATCTCTACAACACCACAACAATTATAAGCAATATTATCAACTTCAACACACTAAAACCTCCAGAACATTTCGATCTCCCACAATTACAAGCAATATTGTCAACTTCAACACACTGAGATTTCCAGAACACTTTAAACTCTCAATTCTACAACACAGTGAAACCTCCATTAATCTTAATCCATACTCTCAATAGATTTACTTAAAAAACTTCAGTAACCCAAATTCAAAATTTCAAAGACAAAACAATCCATTTCTAAAATAATAAAAAACTATATGAATGTTTGAATTCATAACTTCAAAATCTTGAACAGCGGCAGCTGACGAGTGAAGCGATGTCGGAAAATTGACGAGCAGTGTTAAGGAATCGAGATCCAAAAGTACAAGACCGACAGAGAATCAATCGGTTTTGGCTTTAAGTTTAAGATCGAGAGAGAGAGAGCGAAAGGTTAATAGAAAGGGAAGAACAGTACTCGGCGCCGCCGACAAAAATGGTAGTAAAGGTGTTGAGTTGAAGGTAGGGAAAGAGAGAGAGAGAGGGAGGGCTGAGAGCGAAGACAGAAAGTGAAAGTTCGAAAGAAAAGGGTAAGAAGACTAGTTCATTTGAGAGTTGGGTGAGAAAAAGAGAAAAGAGAAATATATGTTCAGACCTTTTTCGAATTAATTTCGGATCTTGTTCAATCCAGATCAGGACCGGATTCGTGTGGGTATATTAAAATTTGATTTCGAATAAGTAATTTTTCTTATACTGGGTATAAATATTTTTAAATTTGAGTCTTTCGAATTTTTTTTTTAGTACGGGCGAGATCCGAATATTTCTGCCACCCCTGGCAGCTAATTTACGACCGGAATTTCCAAACTCTCTTTCGCTCATTAGCCGTTTGAATTGATGTTCCGTTGACTCGAAAGATACGAGCAAGGGCCTAGATAATCGCTTGTCTGTTTTAGGCGATTCCCGTTTATCAGCATCCCCGCTTAACATAATTTTCCCCACCCTTTCTTCTCATGTTATCGAAAATTTCCGTCAAATTCCGATCCAGCTGAATTCTCAGCATTTTCGTTTTTGTTTTCTCTCTGCGTCCGAATTCGGCCGTAGAGCGAAGCGGACCAGATAGAGAAACCGTAGTTGATAACCGAATCGAGCCTGTCTATGCCTCTGCCTTATTCAATGAAAGATGTTCCCTATGATGACGCCAAGTTCCGTCATCGATCTTTCTGCGAGGTTTCTATTACTAGATAGCAATCTTCATTTTCTCTTAACAGATTGTTAGTAAATCAAGTTTGATATAGTTTGATTTATGCATTTATTTAATGCCTAAATTTTTTAAAAATAAAAAATTCAGTATATCACACAGATTTTATTATTATAATTGATATAGATCCTCTTAATAGGAATCCTCAGGAACTACCTGAAATAATAAAAAAAAGAGTTAGGAGTGAAGTCGAATTATTGACGAATAAATTTCAATGCTCAAATCAGCGAATTATTCAGAATCAAGTTAAAAGAGAAAAAAATATGAGTGTTTGAGTATTTTATCGACCTGAGAGGCTAGACTCAAGAAATGTAAATTCTTCTCTTAACTGTTGAAAAATGACCCCAAAGAAATCGAATCCCTTTCAATGTAGCGATTTCACCATTTATAAGGCCTTTGCATGTGTGAGCATCTGAGAACCGAAACCTGATTAGACAGGATTAAGTATGATTATCTGATAGGTCTTTTCACCATTTTCATACGTTAAGTCTGGAGCTGCAATGAGTGCTTGTAACTTGTAGAGCATAGCGTCCCTTAACATGATGAGATGCTTGAGTTGCTTCTTGAAAAACGCATCTATATGTCTCATTCAAGACCCTTGTTTTTGAAATGAAAAAATTGGGTCTCCTCGGTAATCAAAGTGAGGGTTAAGATATTGAGATGACCAGAGTTAGGTCAGGTCACTTGCTTAACAATAATTGGGGTCGAAAAATTTTTAGTTGAACAAATTTTGAATCGATAAAAATTATCAACAGTTACAGTTTAATTTCGTGAATTGTGTTATTGGCCATGTTGGTGTTGATTGTCGCATGATTACATTTCGGAATTTTGCATGCGAATGTGATAGATTTTAATATCAAGAGTGTTTTGATGGACGAAGAAGTAGAACTTGTTATTTGAAACAATATGAAAAATGAAGCTTTTGGATTTATTAGCGTTGACGTCATCGTGAAAGGTTAGATAATCTTTAGAGTTGCCACTTATTTAAATAATAGTGAGGTAAGTTATCGAATCGTTTTAATCAAATTTTGAAATCAGAAGATTGGTTAAATATAAGAAAAGTGCTAAGTACCTCGTAACTTCCGTTAAACGGTGATAAAAAAATATTTTGAACTTATTTTGTATGCCATCTAGCTAATTAAACTAAAGCTATTTTACAAAATTTATTAGAAAAAGTTTTTTATTAAGAAGGAAAGAATTAACAAGGGGTTCGACTCACTTTGGTGTTGATTAATTATTAAAAAAAAATTAATTAAAATTTCGACTAAGAGAAGAAGAGTCAATAGGATGTTCAGCTCATCTTGAAATTTATTAATTATTAAGAAATTAAAATTTTTTTTAATTTAATTAGAATTTTGACTAAGAGAATAAAAGTCAATAGGTTGCTCAGTTCATCCTGGAGTTTATTAATTATTAAAAAATTTTAAAAAATTTTCTAATTTAATTAAAATTTCAACTAAGAAAAGGAGAGCCAATAAGGTGCTTGGCTCGTTTTGGTGTTTATTAATTATTAAAATAATATAAA
>JAWDEX010000006.1:6608824-6626570 GCA_035221805.1 Trichilia hirta | reverse complement strand
AATAGCATTAATTGACGTTTGCTAATCGAAATTCATCATCTTCTTCTTCACTATAGCTGGAAGGGTACAGCATGACCTTAATATTTAATATTTAACCACAAATTTGGTCATTGTATATTTAAGCGTATTGACCAACTTACCCTCCACTACCATGTTAATTTAACAACTTCCAAGCCAAGACAGATAATGTCTATAAATAGCTTAATCTCTTCTCCACTGATCATTCATATTACCAAGATTACTCTTCGGTGAAAGCCATCAAAGTTAAAAATGTCATCTCAACTTATAGAGAGACACAGAAATGGAGCTGAGATTTACCATAATGATCCAGCTCTTTGCAAGCAAAAACTTTGCAAATTGCTTACTGAGATCTCCATTCCTGCATGTCTTTTTCCGCTGGAGATTGTAGAATTTGGCTATAATAGAGCATTTGGGTTTATGTGGATCAAGCATAATAAGAAGGAGCGGTACACATATAAGAAATTTAATAAGACAGTGTCATTTGATGCCGAAGTTACAGCATTTGTTCAGAAAGGTCGCATGAGAAATGTAACAGGTATCAAAGACAAGGAAATGTTCCTGTGGATTCCTGTTTCTGAAATATTCATCTGTGACCCTTCTAATGACAAGATCACATTTCGATCCCCAAGTGGATTGTCAGGTTCTGTGCTGCTTTCAGATCTCGAAGACTAGGAAGGACGTTGAGAAGAATTAAAGCCTGATTTGAACAACCAAGAGCAATATCTAAGAAAATAAACCTAACACTGCAATAAAATTTCAAGGTTTCTTGTATTTTAATTTACTTAATTTTATAAATAGTAAGGCAAATAATGTAATGATTTCAACTACAAAGGAGATGGTATCAATTTCTAGTTTTTGCGTCACCGGTATTATATTTCGTTTTCTTCTTAACCTGTAAGCAGCAAAATTATAACATACCCAGCATAAGACTCGAGTATATAAGGAAATTTGTAGTTTCAAATTCTGCAGAAAAAAGATGGATGATTCAATCCAAGGAAATAATAAATTAATAATTTGAACCTGCTGCAACTTATGGACATACAATGCGCTTATTTGCTCAGTGTACACGTGTGTACCTTGATAAATTGGTCATAAATAATTAAAACGATATAGATTCAAGTAAAATTTCTGTAATTAAAAAAAATATATTTAATCAACAAATGATGTCACATCAGTAATCAGACATTAAATATATTCACATGGCAACGCATAATGGCCCTAAGGATGCAGATTTACTCTCTAAAAGGAAAATGTTTATACCGAAACAATATTTATACAAAGAGTACAAACAACAAAAGGCCAATAGACCATAAGCTTTGAGCAGTAGTTTGTATTATATATATAGGCCTATGGGATAGCCTACAAAAATGACGAAAAACTAGCTACATTGTTCTGCAATTCAACTCTCAAAGTTCCAGATCCATGCAAGCAGCCGTAATGAAGAAGAAGAAAGATTTGCTCAAACACTAGTTCTGGCATAAACACAAATTTAGTCATAAAACTAAAGTTAAAATTATAAAATTACACTAACTTCCATGACAAACTATCTATGTCGGTCTATAAATAGCTCCATCAGTCTCTCTTCTAAGTTTCATCAGTTTCCGTTCATAAGGCCAAGATCTCCCTCTAGAAAAAAACCTGAGTATTAACATTATGGCATCTCAACTTTTTACAAATTACAGAGAGATGCAATTGAAATTTACCGTGGCGATGGTCTATGCAAGCAGAAAGCTTGTGAACTGCTCGGGGGGGTATCTGTTGCCAAAGGCCTCATTCCAATAGCCATTGTAAAGTCATCATCTGGGTTTATTTGGACCATGAATAAGTGGCAGGAGCAGCACAAATTTAAGTGTGTTAACAGGATAGTTTCATATGGTACTGAAATTGCAGCTTTTGTACAGAAAAGTTGCTTCACAAATGCAACTGAAGTCAAGGCTACGGATGAGTTCATTTAGGTCAATGTTTCGTTCATTTAGGTCAATGTTTCTGATATATTTATCGGAGATCCTTCTACAGGCAGGACCCAGTTTAAGGTCACCGATCTCGTCCCTTACCAGCTTTGGCATTTGAGTTTGCAGAGGATGAGGTTGTTCACCAAAAGAATTAAGCAACAAGGTTTCTAAGAAAATAAAAAACATAAAATTAGTACACAGGTTTGCAGAAAATGTTTCCCATGCTTGTAGCTAAGATTTAACAATAACCTAGTAATCTGTTTGTTAGATATAATTTTGTATATAAATAAAACTTTGACTCTTAAGGATAGTTGGGAATACCTGATTCCGTAAGATTTCAAAATTTGCAATTTCAGAACACAAATATAATCTAGCTGACTTGCAATATCTGGAATAAGTTCTCTGGCACCAATTTACTACTCAAGGAATTACGTATATAGTGTGTTGTTATGTCAAATATTTGCTTTCTATTTTCATATCCAATAAAATTTTGAGGTGCCCGGGGACATATTGGGGTTTCAAGTGCTGTAGGAGACCAGATGGATCATCGTATCACAGGGAAGTTAGAAATTACGGCAAAATCTTGATCACTTATCTATTTCAAGGATGATATAGAACAATGATGAAATCTGAAAACTTTATACTTCTATGAAAGACAATTGACTATCTCCACCACCGATCTATTTCACTTTTGTTACCGTATCATCACCAGACAGATGTCCCCAAACTCCAAGAGTCTTAAAATCCCACACAATCTCGGATATTTGATCTTGAGGCAAGCTCAACCCATGATGTTTTATTGACTTATGCAAGTCACAGAAGAATTTTGGGTTTTCTAGTCTTATATACTCATGCAACATCCGCTCATGATCAGGAACCCAGTTTCTAGGGAATGGAGTGTAATCACATGATGGAATTAAAGACATGTGCGAGAACTGGACACGTTCAATTGCATCAACATATCCCATTCTCAGAAGATCAGAATATTCAGGTGCAGAATTGTTCCTGCTCTCCCGCAGTGGAAGGCTGAGATCACGAGAAGCTATCTTATAGACTTTAGCACGAGACTTCAGTCTATACCTTGCAGCGTAAAGTTTAGCTAAAGAACTACGAATCACATAAACACAAAACCCAACAATTTTCTTTCTATTATCAGCATATCTATACCAGTCGGCCATAGTTTCAAGAAACTTATTCATCTGTGCATTAGTATGAGCTTGACTTGAGTAAAGCATAGGATTACAAGGCAATGGCTCAGGATCTCTATCACCCTTGAGTAACTGAAGCCACCTAAATCTCCGAATACATTGCTGCAAGCTAGCAGTAACAGAAAGTAAAGTTCCTACGCCCTTCTCACTCACAATTTTACCACCATTAGCAATATATCTAAGCGTGGGGTGTATCACTCTCTGGCAAATTATATGATCCAAGAACCGAATTCCCCTACTAATATGTTCAATCTCCACCTTTGTATCATCCAATCTTATTCCAAATCGTCTCTCACAAAACTCAACTATTTCTTTCCTAATTTGCACGGCATCCTCTCTGGGCCCCCGAATACCAATCAAGAAATGACCACCATATCGAACATAATCCATTTTCCTTGTCTTCTGTTTTCCACTCGATGGTACAAACTCTGGCCAAGCAGGGTTATGACAACCATCATCTATTGACTCTTTCCATATTGCATCGAACTTATTAGGCCTAAAAAACTCAACTATTTTCTCTTCCATCATTTGATCCAGTTCATTCAGACACACATTAGCGAGTAAAGGACTCAAAATTCCACAACGACCATAAGAGGGTACCTTTGCCGCCTCCTCAGGCGCGAAATCAAAGAAAGTTCTTAACCAATACGGGTCTGGTTTCGGTTCATTTTCTTTCAAAATCGTTTTTCTTTTAGTACCCTTCTTTTTCTTCTTCCCCCTCTTACATACCTCTTCGTAATTGCGATCACTCTTACTTCGACAGTTATCTGTTTCTCTAAGTGCAGACTTGATTAAATTCAAAATTTTCTTATCTTTAACAGCCTTTTCAACGCAACTTAAAATAACATCAGATTGAACATAATCAAGAAGCTCAGTAACATCACCTTTCAAAAACCACAAGTAACCAGCGAAGTTACTCCTGATTGTTCTTATAACCGTATGCGCATTTCTTCCAGGTCGAAATGCGTGTGACTTCCGCGAAAACCGTGGTTCGAAAACCGGCTCCAGAACCATAAGCAACATCTCTTGTACAACACGATCCTGAAAGCATGGATCTTTCGACTGAAGAATAGCTCTGAGTTTCGTTTTCGAAATGGGTTTCATCAACGTCTTGTCGTTGGGGCTGCGGAGGATACTGTGAGCCTTCTGGTCCCATCGAAAGCGCGAGTGAACGACGTCGTTTTGGAGAGAAAGGACGGAACTAAGAGTATCCGAGTGAAGGGCGTTACGAGAAGGGAACGTGCCGGTCACGTGAGCAGCAGCGCGTTGATAAGCGAGGACCCAGAGGTCGAGCTTAGAGAGAAATCCGCTGAGATTTGGGAAGGAAATTGAGGTAGGCGAAGAGAATGTTTTGACCCAGAGTGAAAGAAGGATTTCTACAGGGTCTTGTTTGAGGAGAGCGTACGGATCCTGGATTTGGGTCTGACGATTTTGGGTTTTGGGTTGAGAGTGACTTTGGATATGTTGAGCGGAGAAGGAAGAAAATGGGCGTGAGAAAATGTAGGGAATACGTATGATACTTGTTCTCGCTGACATTTTCTTTCGTTGATCATTCTGTCATTTGATTATAAATGGAGTATTTGATAAATTCGACCGGACCGCTAGAGCATTTGCATATTAGTCACTTGTCTGTAATTGCAAAATTTTGCATCAGTTTGCCATGGGAAATGACTACAATGTCCTAATGTTAAAATTAAAGCGTTATAATTTAAACCAAAATTATATTTTAAAATTTGTGAAATATTAGTTATAAACATAACTAATTTATGCTAATTTCTTATTTTAAAAAATGCTTCCACCTCTGAATTTTTAAGGCCAATTACTTTTGATAATATTATTTTTCTAATTAACTATAAGAAGTAGAACAATTGTAACTATTTGATAAGTACACCAATTAATTTTTAAAAGGATTGCACATTTTTGCATATGCTTTTGTTAAGTAATTTTATTTTATAATAATTGTGACTTAAATTTTTTTATATTTTAATTTTAAGTAAAATAAAAGATTTTGTTAAAATTATAGATGTTTTAATTTTTTAAAAAAATAAGTTAAAAAAATTATATGACACTAATTTTTAATAAGACTTGACATATAACTTTTATCTTAAAATAATTGTTTGCTTCACTGCAAACAAAACCGAAATAAGTTAGAACACAAATTAGATATTATTATAAAATGTTAAAAATAATAAAAACACAAATTTTTTATATAAATATTTTATACAAATTAATACGATAATATTATTTTTTATTATATATTTTATATTTTATAAAGGCAAAAAGTTTTACAAAAATAACCAAAAAAAAAAAAATAATATGTGAGTCATAGGAATATAGTTAACTTTGTTATTTTAATCCGTAAAGACATTATCTATATCAGAATTTATAAGTTAACGTTTATTGAAAACTCATTATTTGAAATTGAGCTTCGTTGGTTTATAACATGTGACACATGATTCAAGATGTCAATTTGAGTCAACAAGAAGCGCTAGCGTCCATCCCATTTGCTATAGAAGCTAGCTGTTGCATGCAATGGAATACAGGCTAAGAAAATTTCCACCACCCATGGAACAAAAGCCCTGCAAAATATGCAAACTCACATGTCTCTTATCCAAATATTTCAGCAAAACTAGTGCGAAATAAACATATTTGCACTTTCAACAAGCTAATTAGATGTGTCAAAACAACAGACATACATCTATCGAATTTTAGGCTGGCCATTAATGCATTGAAATATGAATTTAAAATGTAAAAATAAAATGCTAATAGAGTTAAAATCATTAATAGAAGCTGATCTCTCAATTTATTTTATCAAATTCGTCAATGCCAACACAATTCCGGAAACGGAATGCCCTAATGTTCTTGGATGAAGACTAATATATATTGGCTTACATTAATTGAACAAAAAGAATTAAACAAGCAAGAAAAAGTTCAGAATTCAATTGGGTATAGAGTTTCCTTCTTATTTATATATCTTTAGACTATTATTACTCTCAGTTTCCCTCATTAAAAGATCAACAAAACTTTGCAGCAGTCAAAGAAAGAGGAAAAGAAAAACACATTATCAGAATGAGCCAATAAACCATGCACCGTGAAATCTTGATAATCTCTGTTAACAGTTGCAAATTTTGTGGGCTTAGCGGTTCTAGGGTTTTGACGACGCGGAGAGATGGCAGTAAAATGCAACCAAGTCAGGCTTCATGTTATGGCAACGAGAAGAACCAGAAGGAGGAACAAAACCTTTCGGAAGCATCACTGAGAAAGACCGGATTGTTTTGGAATCCTTATTCTTCTTTCTCTTCTTGCTCATCATTTCTTGGCTGTTCAAGACAGATGGCCTGGTTTTCTTGATGTATAGGACTTGATATCCTGTCCGAATGACTGCGTTAACTGAGGGAGAATTTCTGGGTGGGGTTTCATCGTTGCATGGGGAAGAGCAAGAAAACGAGACGAAGAACAGGAAGAAGAAGATGAAGGTGCAAACAATTTTCAGGGGTGGGGTTTGATTGAAACCCATGAGAGTAAACAGTCTAGATTTCCCGATGAATTTGTAATTGTGGAAGAAGGGGAGAAGTAAGCACGGAGATTGACTGCCGTTAATTCCAAGAGGGTTAATTATTAATGCTTTAGTGAAGACGTGGAACCATATAGAACAATAAACATTGTTGTGAGGTGATTTTTTGTCAACTTCGCTTATGTATCATTCGATGGAGGGGCTAAGATTTGATGCCTTTATATTGAAAAAATTATGTAAATTTATTTGATTTAGTGATGACATGTTTTGTTTTAATATGTAGCATGATCTATATGTCAATTAATTTTAAATAAAACAAAAATATGATTTTATGTTGAACTTTATTTTAAACTTGAAAACTTGAATTGAAAGTGGAAAATGTCTATCGTTTCTAAAATGTGTTTAACTGGTGAAAATATAAAGAAAAATACTTATTGTGATGATGAAGATGATGATATTTTACTGTTTCATTTTGATAGGTTATTTTGAAATAAAAAAATATAACAAAAAAAAACTTTTGACCTATGAATGATCAAAAATCAAATTCAGCTCATGTCAGAACGGGAGAATATCTATAAAGAAAGTCTAATTGCATTGGATTAATAAGTTATAAAATTAAGAAAATCGATTAATCAATTAAACGTGAATAATTATACAAAGCCCATTGAAAATATAGTTTAATTTAAATAGATATACTTTTGTTCGTGAATATATATCCTTATGTTTTTTGGGAAGGAGATGCCTTCACTAAAATGTAAAGAAATATATATACTATTAATTATTAATTAATTAAAATATGAATAACAAATTGAAATTTTAGCATTGGTTCGTGATTAACCGGCAAACTTACTTTTAACTTTAATTTACGACTGGAAATTACCAACGTGCCAACGAGAGGGGAAACGCAAACTGTCTCTCTCTCATTCGCTTTTTGAGTTGATGGTCTGTTGACTTCAAGGCTGCAAGCCGAATAAAGGCCTAGGCAATCGCTCGTCTATTTTTACGCAATTCCCGCAAATCTTCTTCCCCCGCTTCAGGTCCCTCACTTCTCATACTACCGAAATTTTCCATCGAATTCCGATCTTGATAAAAAGGCCTAGGTAGTCGCTCGTCTATTTTTACGCAATTCCTGGAAATCTTCATCCCCCGCTTCAGATCCCTCGCTTCTCATGCTATCGAAATTTTCCATCGAATTCCGATCTTGATAAATTCTCAGCATTTTCATTTTGTTTTCTCTCTGCGTCCAAATTCGGCTGTAGAGCGGAGCGGACCAGATCGATAAACTCTAGAGAATAACGGAATCGAGCATGTCGAAGCCTCTGCCTTATTCAACGAAAGATGTTCACTATGATAACGCCAAGTTCCGTCATCGATCTCTCTGCAAGGTTTCTATTACTATTTACTAGATCTTGGTCTTCATTTTCTCTGAACATATTGTTAGTAAAACAAATTTGATTTATGCATATGGTTAAAGTTTAATTTTTTGAATTGCGTATTTGCTATGTTGGTGTTGATTTGTCGTTAGACTTCATTTAGGAATTTTGACTGCAAATCTGATATAGTTGAACATCGAGAACAATCTGAATAAATGAAGCTTGTGGATTTATTAGATTTTAAATTGTTATTAATATTTAGATAGTTGAATTTCATATACTAGCTTGTTGTTCTAGAACTATAGGCGCTTGATGAATTTTCTTGCACGTTCTAAAAACTTTTACCGAGCTTTGACCCAAGATGTTTGAAGTCTACCGAGCTTATCAATGATAATATGGTGTGTTTACCAATGCTGCTACGTATTTATGGCCAGAATCAATCTGATCCTTCTTGAGGTGGTACTTTTAGGCATTTGTGAAGCCTGTAGGTGGTCAAAGAATCATGATATTACAAACAAATCCCTGGAGTAATTAGGATGCTTTTATCTCCCTTTCTATTTTCCTTTTTCTAATTTGTATGTTGTCTTTGGAAGCCCTAATTATTGATTTCAATTTTTATCTGCTATACTTACAAGCTTGTGCGATATAGTTGATCTTTTACTGAATTGACTCTCTCCTGTTTCTTTCTTTCTTTCTTTTTTACTTTTAAAATATCAGGTGATCAGTCAGAGCTTTTTCACCCGCAACATGAAGCGTGATTGTTTAAGTTGTAGTACTGGAAAATTTCTATTGATGTTGATGATTTTTGGTTTAGCGTATCTTCTGCTGACACATTCAAGTCCTGCCCATTCTGTTTCCAGTGAATTAGCAGAACGTATTAAAACTACTGAAGAATATAAAATCATAGATCGTAATAACAGATTTCGAAGATTTTGGAGGAAACCCCCAAGGCTTCCCCCACGATTATCTCCAGATGAAATAGGTGGTAATAGTAGTTCTATACACGGGCCTAAGAAGACAAATGCTGGTTCACAATGGATAGATCGGCAACGTAATGTCAAGGAGGCTTTTATCCATGCATGGTCTGGTTATAAAAAATATGCTATGGATTATGATGAGCTTATGCCACTGAGCCAGCAGGGAACTGATGGGTTGGGAGGTCTGGGTGCTACTATTGTGGATGCTCTTGATACTGCAATGATAATGGAAGCTGATGACGTTGTTTCTGTAGCTGGTTCATGGATCGAAACACATCTTTTAGATAGGATTAGTCAGAAAGGCCAGGTTAATTTATTTGAAACTACCATTCGAGTTTTGGGTGGCCTTTTAAGTGCATATCATTTAAGCAGGGCAGACCAAGGAATGTACCCAACTACTGGGGGACCAAGGCCAATTGTTTATCTAGAAATTGCCAAAAAGTTGGCTGATCATCTCCTATCTGCGTTTACTTCCAGTCCTACACCCATTCCCTTTAGTGATGTTGTTTTAAGGGATTCTTCAGCACATCCAGCTCCAGATGGTTTGAGTAGTACTTCTGAGGTTTCCTCTTTACAGCTTGAGTTTAACTATCTATCTACTGTTTCTGGTGATCCAAAATACGGTACAGAGGCCATGAAGGTTTTGGAACATTTTAAAACTCTACCAAAGGTAGAAGGACTGGTTCCCATCTATGTAAGGTATAGTCTTTCATTAAAATGTTTCATTATTAATCAAAAGATGGCTATTCTTTTTAGAACTTTTCCCAGATTGTTTGTTTGGATCTTCTAAGTTACCTTTTTATTGTCAAGAAAGTGTTTTCATTTTAAATTCTGTGAATCTATGAATCCGGTCATATCTGTCATTTTGACTTACTGACTATTTTCGTTTTTCTACTGGGATGCATCTGTGGTAATAAGATTCCTGATCACTGTGGGCATATAATGGCCACGAATATATATTGATATCAACTTGCATGAAATGCAGCCCTCATACCGGTGGATTTAGTGGAGAAAATATTAGACTGGGATCCCGTGGAGACAGCTACTATGAGTACCTAATCAAAGTGTGGCTTCAGCAAAGAAACATTCACAATAGCGACTTGACATATCTATATGAGATGTATGAGGAAGCAATGAAGGGTGTCAGACACCTACTTGTTCGGAAATCAATCCCCAATGGGCTTGTTTTTGTGGGAGAATTGCCTTATGGGTCGACAGGATCGTTTAGTCCAAAAATGGATCACTTGGTAAGTTTTGCTTAGTATATTGGTATATGGGTAGATGTTAACTTACCAATTTGCTATAACTGATGGATAATTGCCAATGGTTATTGTTTTGATATCAACTGGCTCTGGTTTGTGAACTCAAGAAATCCCTAGTGGTAGCTGATACGCAGTTTACATAAAGTAGTCATGTTGAGGTTACTAGAAGAGATAAAAGCATATATCTGTCTCTTGACTATATGACATAAATTTATATTCCAAAGTAGGGCACATGATGGAGTGAGATGAATTATAATTTTTATTTACTAGCAAATATGCATGTAGCAATGTATGGACTGAGGTGTGTGTATGATAATGTTGATCATATGAGGCTATGAAGCATGGTGTAGCCTCCTCCATTATCATAAAAACAGTCCATCCTAGTCAAAGCAGAATATTTTTTTCTAGAGCTTAATAAATTTGGTTATATCAGCAATCGCCTCCTTTATGCAAGCAATTATTTGAGTGGCTAATATGATGATGCAGTGTGTTTGTTGGTATAGAGTCTCTTTTCCTTTTTGTGATTCATGGCATGTATAGCTGTTTCTATTTCTGCACAAATAAGTTGCAAATATGTATATGGTGATGATGTCATGGTTCGTACAAACGATATGTGTCATTTAAGTAAATTTTCATCAAGCTTACTTGAGATGTGAATACTTCTTGTATCCTTTTCAGGTGTGTTTCTTGCCTGCCACTCTAGCACTTGGTGCCACTAAAGGTATCACAAAGGAAAAAGCTATGAAAGACAATCTACTTACCTTCGAAGACCTGGAAAATTTGAGGCTCGCTGAAGATTTAGCCAAGACATGCTTTGAGATGTATTCAGTAACTTCTACTGGTCTTTCTCCAGAAATTGCTTATTTCCACACAGGGGTTAGTTGTATTGTTATCGTTATTGTTATCATGCCTCTACTTGTGCTTTGCTGCAAACTGTTATAATTTTTTCTTCACACATTCCTTGATTTTTCTGATATCTGATTTCATGTGAAGCAGGAATATTATGAAGGTGGTCTTGATGGTGGAAATAAGAGCTCAGAATATTTGAATGACATTATAATCAAACATGCTGATCGACATAATTTATTGCGTCCTGAAACTGTTGAATCACTGTTTGTCTTGTATCGCATCACGGAAGACCCGAAGTATGTTTTTGAGATTCTCAGGCTCTAAATTTTCTTGTATGATCCAAAGTCTTACTGCAGACCACACACGTGTAATTGTGTGTGCATGTGAAGGATTTTTCTTTTGACACAGTTCTTTTAGTTAACTGACCAAATACAATGTAATGCAGGTATCGAGAATGGGGTTGGCAGATTTTTGAAGCATTTGAGAAATACACAAAAGTTGATTCTGGTGGATACAGCTCTTTAGATGACGTTACTATACTTCCTCCTCATAGAAGAGACAAGATGGAGACGTTTTTTATGGGTGAAACATTGAAGTATTTATACTTGCTGTTTGGTGATAGTTCTGTCATACCTTTGGATAAGTTTGTCTTTAACACAGAAGCTCATCCTTTTCCAATTAAAGGCACCATTTAGAGTAATCGAACACTCATTGTTTCTGAAGCATTCATGCGTACAAAAGCATGTGCAAAGTTCAGTGTTCTTGTTGGCCATAGACTTGACCAGTCTTTCTGGACTCTCGGTGTATCCTTTAGATAGTTATGTGGTTTAGCTGATTTGCCAGGTAATTAGCAATGCAGTCGGTGTATTGTGCACTGAATGGGTGACTCACTGTTCACTGAAAAGCCTACAGAAAGCAGTTACATGCATAGATCTGCCCTGCAGATTCTGATAAGATATATTATGCTGTTCTATGAGTCATTTTCATTTATTATACTGGATCGGTTTTTCTCCTCTAAAAATGTTGAGTAAAATGCAACAATTTGTAATTGACCTCACGATTTTTGTAGTATTATTGGCAGCTTCAGAGGCCCAATTTGATCAATTTATATACTCAATTTCTTTATATGTATATACTCTGGTATACATGGCCAAAAAATTACAAGCTTTCCACATGTCTACATTGTATCCTTCTAATAGTCCTCGGTCATGTTGCTATCCATGGTTTTACACTGATTTTGAAGTAGAAACAGATGATCGCCATCTCGAATGACACATATATCATCTATTTCTGCATTCTCGGCATTAACAACTTTCGAAAATTTGTGGCCTCCGAACTTTTCTCCTGCAGTTTCTCAAGTTTTGGCAAGACAAATGGTTAAAGTAGAAGGAAAAGCGGAGATACCTGAGGTAGTTTGTTGATCTCTTTTCAAGCTTTGAAATTCCATTTTGTTTTTGGTTCAATTAATGATTTTTTTGGCTAACAAATTTGATATTGATTTATAACTGTTTCCCAAATTTTAGGTTTCTTTTCAAGTACTCTTTGAAGTTAAACATGACTTACCAGCAATCCTGAGCAGCTCTTCTATTGAATCAGGCAGTACTATTAACTTCCCTGGCTGCCTTTGTGACGTACTTGTGCTTTGAAACAGCATGTGAATGGTGATTCTCCTCTTGTTCAATTTGATCACTTCTCCTTCGCTGGGGTAATTAGAAATGCTAGAGCCAAGTATTGTGGATTCTCTTTTCGGATAGGAATTTAACGGGTTGAGACCCACTTGTCTTCTATGTTTGCTTTGACTATTACTGACGTCATCTGATATTTCTGGGCCTATTATCTCTACTCTATGTTCATCTGGTGTCCAATTTTCATAACTTAGTAGCAGGTCATATATGCTTCTGTTTCCTTGCTCTTCTGCTATAGCTTTCGATGACCATCCTCTAGTATCTGGTTTGTTTAGATTTGCTCCTCCTTCAAGCAGAAGCTTTGCCATTTCAATATGCCCAACTTTTGAATTTACATCCACAATACAATCTTGACCTTCACTTGTTTCATTCTCTGTACCTTGTGGCTCCGTGAAATTTGAATCCCTTGCTATCTGCATTGATGAATCTCTGTACGAATAGTTTTGGTGTCTGTCATTTAAACTGCTTCCTCCAAATATCGTATTTACCTTGAAGAGATTGTTCATTACAGTGTACCCATCTTCCACATTTGTTTGTATGGCATTCAACAGCGAAGTTCTATTCAGTCGTAGTATTTGTGACAGTTCAGTGGTCCGTACTGTGAAGGGCTGTGGTCTGTAACATAAAACTCCAATCTCTCCGAACGTATCTCCTGCGACTGCTCTACCTAGGACCTGTATAGGTTTATGAAGACAAGCGGAACTCAGTTATTCTGTTATTTTTTCGTTCTTACGGAAAAAATTTGAAGGTTACAATTACACATACTTGATCTTGCCCATCAATAAAGTATATGAAATCCTGCAACCCGTAGTTATTTTCAAATCAAATTAATATTTAAATTTGCATTGATTGCGATTTATGCAAAATGTGCGCTGAAAAATTTAAGTTCACTCACCACTGCTCCTGATACCAGTATGTAAAGATCTGTTGGTGCTTCATTCTGCAGAATGACATCCTCCTTGGGTGGAAAATACTCTGCCTCCATTTCTGAAACCTTTAAAGAAAGAGTAGGCTCGTTATTGTCTTTTGACGGTTAAGAGGAAAAGAGAAGCAATATATACAGGCGTAATTGTCCATAAAAATATTACCAGTTGAAAAAGGAAATCATGAGAAACCCCTAGAAAGAGAGAGGCGTTTTGGGTGATGGGGAAGAAGAGATGGTGTGCAATGCTAGAGCGAATGGCTTTTGGCAGACCGACCAAGGTCTCTTGCTGCTTCAATTCTTCAGTTTTGAAATTCAGGCATATGTGTGACAATATCTGTTCCTGTATGCGAGGAGGTAAATGATTTCGTGTAGCAAATTCTGAAGCACCTCGGATAGTATCCCTCTGTAGCGACAATAGCCAATTGCTTTTTATTAGAAATTCCAGGCTAAATATAGTATCCTCTTTTGTTGGAAAATGAGAATTCAAGTTTGGAAAACTGTTGAAAAATGTAAAGCTGAAATAAATTTCTACTATTAAGCTGTATGTAGTGCACAAGTCATATTCATTACATGATGGAAAGTAATAGAAACGTTGTTCAGTTCTTGCCTTTGCTACTTTCCATATAAATCTTTGAATATGCATTGTAGACGGGATATAATTTAATTCAAATTTCTGAACTTTGTTGCAAAAATTGAAATTGATGTTGAATGGGGTAATTTGTTTTAACATTTCATAATCGTTGGTTCTTTTCTTCTCTTGAAGTCTTAGAATCTGTTTAATAAGTAGAATTCTGTTAGCAGGTATCAGTTGGAAGAAGAGAGGAAGGTAAATCAAAGATCACATACAAAATTCCTGGTGCGGCTGGTCCAGTGAACCACGAGGTTTGTCATGTTTCCAATGAGGTAGGATGTCAGTCCCAAGTTGAATAGCATGTAAAAGATGTCAAACAGCATCTCCCTGGGGTTCTCAGCATGCAAATCACCATAGCCCGTTGTAGTAAGAGTCGTAATAGACCAGTACATTGCAGTCACATATCTGTTCCAATGAGTTTCCTTTTTGAAATCAGGGTATACTGCACCAATCCAGGTTCTCTTAGGGTCGGGGTATCTGTCTGCAATCAGATAGTTAAAGCACCCAGCACAGTGTACTGCAAACAGCGTTACCTAAAGCCAACAGAAAGGATCAATCCCATGAATCAAACGACTGAAAGGACTCAAGTCAAAAAATATACGATCGTTTCAAGGGAACAGATAGAAGTTTCTAATGGCTTACTGCAATTAGCTTTGTGCACCGAGTCCAGAAATAGTTGAATCGAATGTCCTTCTCTAGTCTGAGAGAAAGGAAACTGACTGGTAAGTATAGTGATTCTTCCATTTTAACAATTCAAAAACTTGGCAAAAAGAAAGCATGAGTTGAACATGGTGATCAACCTTGCAAAGAGAGAGCTGACTCGTCTAAGCCGCCAGAGTCTGAGCGTGTTGAGTAGCCTAAAAGTAAGTTCACTGCTGTTATCTGTGAAGAGGAGGCCGAGAAACTGAAATGGGGCTGTTGAACAGACATCAAATATAAACCAGGTGGACAGGTACCTGTAAGTTGTATTGGATCGTTGCAAGAAAGTTGAGTGACTCAACAACCAAACATTGTTATTATTTTTTTATTGTCGTATAAATGGAATGTTTGGTTAAAGGCTGTGAAACTGTTATTCACCTGATGGCTATTTTCTTGGGATCATCAACAAGAAGATACGATTGACTGTCAAGGTATGCAACGAAGAACATGAGAATGATATCGATAGCAAAGAAGCCATTGACAATGTTGTCGAAAATGAAAAGTCCGTCTTTCTTGTAAGTTAGAAATGCAAACTCAAATGGACAGATCCAGGCTGAGTAAATGACTAGAACCACCAGCCACATCTCCCAAGCCCTGAAATGAGGAGTAGGACAATAGGAGAAGCAGCTATAATACATTAACAAATATTTTATTAAATCATGACAAGAAATATCACCTATAACGGGGATTGAAAGGAGATATTATGTAGTTTCGTAGCTTAGTTGCCTGGTTTATTCTGGCCCCAAGAGATGGCAGGAGATCGCTGGAGAGGAAACTGGCATGGGCAACACTCTGCACATGGAATTCTTCAACGCAGAACCGTTGGAAGAAGTTTTTGGCACAAGAAAATGACATCTTTGTTGTTTGAATTGCTTGAGTGTACAGTAGGTGTGTTAAAACTTTGGTGGGGTTAAAGTCTCTTGAGAACAACTATAAATAGGGGGAGCCTGTGGCTCATGACACGGGTTAAGATGCCTTTTTATCGCCTTTATCTCAATTTTCTCCTGTCATGTTGAGTGACTGTGATTTAAGCAGAAGATTGTGCTATTGGTGCTTCATTAAGGATGGAAGCAATAGTAAAAGGGTAAATAGGGAACTTTCCATCATTTTTGAACAAGCAAGGAAGAAACAAGAAAAACAGGACAAGAAGCAGAAGAACGTAAACTGGCAGACATGGAGCTTGCATAATGCCAGTGCCAGGAAAGAATTTCTGAGAGAGAGAGAGTGAATGGGAAAAAGATTGTAAATGACAATGGTAATGTTGCTTCTGAAGGTGTAATGGTAATGCTGCTGGTGGAAGCATGCAAGGATGTTAGCGATAAACAGGCAGACAAATTTTTTCCAGGACAAGATTTGAGTGAAATTTTTGGTGTAACGAAATAACGAAACCAGACGGCCCAAGGAGATTTAGGAAGGTGTTTGATTGATTGATTACACGTGGACCAATGGCAGCATTGTTTAGAGGTATAATACCTTTTCTCTTGTGAATCCTTTCCCTCTGAACAAACTCCACTTTAACTCGTTCTCCCTTCTCCTTCTTAGTAAGAGCCTTTTAAGTTGTTTGCTTTTGGAACGCAATCAGAACCATGAGTGTGAAATTGATTCCCGCCAGATATCCATTTTCTCTCTCTCTCTCTCTGTTTCTCTTTCCATATGATCAAACACTCACTCTATTTATTCATTTATTATTATTATTATTTTTTGAGTTTGGCCCGCGTAGATTATGCATATCCGTTGCTTGTTCTATCCAAAGTAGACTTAATTTTCTATGAACTTTATACCTAACAGAATAGTCAAGAAATCGAGAAGATTAATATATTATTTTCCTCGATTGTTCTTGTTCATAATGCTTTTTCTGGTACTTAACCGTGTAATCATATTTTTGGTTATAAGTTGATAAGTATCAAGAATTACGCGTAGAGCTATCAAAAACAGTGAGAAAATGAAAGATTATTAAGATAATATACATTTGAAGAAGGCCGAATGGCACCAAATTTTCCAAAATAGAATCCGAGAAAAGTTCTCATTTATTTTATATGTGATTGAAGTGAGGTCCCCGACGACTATACACTTGAGGATTCCTTTATCGCGTGTTGTTGACACAGGGTGATTGATTTCATTAGCCCACTTGCTTAATTAAGCTGCAGCAAACTGAACATGAGAGGACATCTCTGAATGAACACGGTGAGATCAACTCTGAATGAGAAGACATGGGATTTGGTTGCCTGCCATTGGAAAGTTATGCAATTTATTAAAAAGCTTTCTCAACTTGTAACTCAAGTCATGAATTTTACGATACAATTGAAAGTGATAATAAATTTTAAGTATTAAACAGCATTAAGGCGGTTGACAAAATACAGGCACAAGCACTCACTGTGTATAGTCTAAGTAGTTTCATCTTTAGAGAGTATTTGTGCTGGTTCTGGGTTCGAATTTTTTGAAGTACATTCAGGTGTAAAAGTCTGGTGCAGCCGGAGTTTTATCTTGTATTTGGTACCACTGCAGTATGATCCCTGTACATGATTTTAATTGATTCAGGATAGATGCTGTGTGATCTGCAGATACATATTTTAAAGGAGTAAGTGTCTGACCCGTGTATAACCGACCACCGCAATAATAACTGAGTACAGGAGTTTCTGATCATAAAATA
>JAWDEX010000006.1:6562688-6600704 GCA_035221805.1 Trichilia hirta | reverse complement strand
TAAAGGATAAGAGATATTACCTGAGATAAAATTTTCACAAAAATAAAAATCTGCAACAAAAAAAATTACAGGGGACAAAATTAGGTTATGACAAGGGGCTTTTCATTCAAATTCTCATAAACGGCACTAGCTGATATAATGAAGATCTGATGATATTGTCCATTGGTTAGATACCTACATGGATAAGAAAACTCAGAGTAATAATGGCTATCCGACAAAAATATTTTGATGCTGAAGTCTGTTACAGGTAATGAGACATAACAATAAAGGGAAGAAGAGAAAGTTAGAGTCTAGGAAATGTTTGTTATGTTACCTTTTAAGTATTTACCATGAATTTGATAGCAAAAAATATGATGAATAGTACTTTTCTTGTGTTAAAAATGCTAACTCTCTTACTATCGAATTTGACCACTTTTCTAAGAGTAGTTACCATAACTCATTAGCATGCCCATGTAATCATTGAAGAATGGGTATGACTGGTGTTTCTACAAAAGAATTGCACGCAAACTTCAATCAATTAATTGTAGGCAATTATTAACCTATGCTATCTTTATCTTACTGACACACGCAAGAGGTGTTTTAACACACAGTAGTGCCTCTCGAAATTTAAGAAAAAAGAGTGCATGCATAGAACTTGACACTCTTTTACCATACTCTTATTTTTGGTAATACTAATTTATGGTTGTCGAAAATGAGTTGGAAAGTGATGGTTCCTAGCTCAGCAAGAAAAATTATAAGGCTCAATATAGGCACATTTATAGATACTGTTGATAGATTTATTACAGGGGATTGAAGTAATATACCTGATCCAAGGTCAAAGTTAGTGATGTTAATAAGACTTTGGTCTTAAAAATTAGTTTTGAATCTTAACCATGTTGCAAAAATAATAACATGGTTAGAGTAATGACACGGACAAGTGTCTATCTTTTCCAACTATAAGTTATTCTAAGTAATGTCTTTACTGGTTCAGGATCTATAAAGGGCATACCCATCCGTGTGATCAAACATTGTCTTAAATCATTAATCACTGCTGATTTTGTCTCCCAATAAGATATTACTAAAATTATAATAAGAGCGCATTGCTTTTTCTAAACAAATTGTTTAGTAATATATATATATATATAAACACACACACACACACACACACACACAGAGAGAGAGAGAGAGAGAGAGACGGGCAACGTGTATGATATGTGGCTGTGGCTTTTGCTGAATTAGAAGAGGTGGTTTAGTAGTGCACGTGAATTTGAATTAGTCGGTTGTACATCTCTTTCCCTATCAATTAATTATATATTTCCCTCGACTTCTCTTGCCTTTTTGATCTGCCAAATGAAAGAAAAATATAAATACAATAAACAAAATTTGTACTCAAAATTATATTTAAAAAATAACCAAAAAAAAATGGTAAGAGGGGCTATAATTGATCATTTTTTTCTTTTTGTACGAGGCTAAAGTATTCACTGTTCCATTGATTTTTTTCTATGGGTGGTTAGTTGAAATATGGGAAATGACCACCAGTTGTGTTGATATTTTGACCTGGATACGAATGTGGATTAAAGACTGAACCATATTCGATGAACAGTGTATTTGGTTTGGAATATGGAAGGTTATTTTGTTGAAGCTAAAGGATAAACATAAGTACTTGTGGGAGATACACATCACTATATTGGAAGCTTGTTGGATACTGTCAAAACACTTTTTGTGATAATCAGAAAACGCTGTCGATAATGTAGATAAACATAATCACTTGGAGTGGGATGATGTGAAGCGCATGCAACTAAGTGCTTTTGTATGTAATAGGCTCTTAAACGAAAGCACTTTTTCATTCTTATCTTCACACTAATTAATATTAATTGACATGAATATATGTTTTTTTAAATCAGAACCAGGTTTATGATTATGGTTTTCATGATTTTATAAAGGTAGCCACTGCAAGTTGTCGCTTTTCTTGCAGTTGGATGGATAAATTCTGACTTGAGTTGATATCGGTAACCCTTCCGGCCATCGGAAGGGCATACTTTTTGTTGGTGTAATTACTTCTCTTACACGTAATTTAATACATAAAAACGTATCAAATACATTCTGCATTTCAATGAAGTCATTACATGTAGAAAAAAAATAGCTTTCTTATGATAATTAAAGGGGAGGGACTCCATGATTACATTGCATATGTTGGAAGCCCTAGCTAGCTTTTGCTTTACTAATTTTTTCCATTTGAAATATAAATAAACATATTAGATACCGAAGATTTTCGAACGACAAAGAGATTGGCCGGCGCAAGTTCCATCAAGTTTTATCAATGATCAGAAGGACAACACATGGTTGGGGGACCAATGAAATGAAAGTTGAAAGCCAAATGCTTATCGACGACTCTCATGAATTAGGCATAATATCTCGAGAGTAATCTTAAGCATACAAATTTTTAAATAAATTCAATCATATAAATTAAAGTAATAGAGGTAGATTATTATTACATATCTTATATTTTACATGAATAAAAAAATTATGTAGCAACAATATAAATAATTAGATCACTCTGTATAGAAATTTATATAAAAGGTGTCTTACTGACATTGCTCCAATATTGCCTTGAAAAAAGGTTGATCTCTAAAATTATGAATGGTTAGATATGAAGGGGAGGCTGAGGTAGTTTCGATGTTTCATATATCATTTGGCGCATGTTGCTGCTTTTTGCAGTCATGTCTCACATGTGATGAGCCAATTTCGTCGTCCACATTTGGTTTAGTGGTTGGCAGTTGCACTTATCTCTATAAATATATTGATTCTACTTAAACACATCCAACATTTTTAGCCATAACCCATTAGAGTATCATTGCTTTGTTACTATTCGCATAATTAGATGGTGCAATTCTTTTAAACGTTCTAATATTAGCAAGGGGTTCAATTCAGCTTTAGCACAAATTTAAGAAAGATATTTTCGGTAGGGATTTTTTTTTTTTTTTTTTTTTGAAAAAAAAAAGAAGAAGAAGAAGAAGAAATGACAAAAGGGTCTATTTCAATATATTATTATAGCTCAATCTCAAAATCTAGTAGGATTTGTTTTTAAATTATTATTAAAAAATTCTCCTCCCACATTAGTTAAAAGAAAAAATTGAACTCTGTTTCACATTGTTGGAAAAGGGAAGTGGTCCGTATAAGAGTTTATGAAAAATAAAAATTTTTATCTTTTAATAATATATCAATATACTATAAGTTTTATTATACAAGTTTAAATTTTATCATACAAGTTAACTATAAAGCCCTATATATTATAATTAATTTGTCTTAAGAATAACATGATATCCATTTATCGTTTTAGTTAAATGAGTGAATGTGTTAGCTTTACTATTAGAAGGGTCTTTTTTATATATCCAAATGAAAGTGGGATTATAAATCGCATTATAAATGGGCAAACCCCAGCTAGTTTGCTAGATAAGACAAAAACATGAATCTGCTACGAAATCCAGATACAATCTGGCTTCATTTTAAGGACCGGGAGGAAAGTTGAGTGGTCTTCTCGGAATGAAAGTGCCAAACGTGGTCCATTTATTAATTATTAAATCATGGCATATATATATATATATATATATATATATATATATACACACACACACATATACAAGGGATCAGAATGTCCGAATAAAATGGGACCATATTTTTATTTACTTTTATTTTCCTATTTGTAATAATTTCAGTTTTGATTTATTTTCATCAATGGGCATTTCCAAGTTTCCTGTTTCCACTATCGCCCAACGCACCAACTTGTTTCATTATAATTTTTGTGGAGCAAATCTTCCAGCTAGTCTTGCCCTTAGCCTTGGGAAATTACCTCACAGATTGCTTGGACGCGTGAACCAGAAAATGCAGAATGATTATGTGTGTGTGTGTGTGTGTGTTAAAAGGTTAATTCAAAAGCATTTTACATTTATTTTAATAAGTTTTAACTATAATAATGGGGTAAGGAGAGCTAAAACGAGAAAGGGATATGTAAGGTATCCATTCAATTGGCGGCAATTTTGATTGTTCTTGTGTCATATATATATCAAGCCAAGTTCTAAATTTTCTTTTGTTAATGTTTAGTTGCTTTCATGTGCTTGATATTTAGACTCTTTTAAGAATTGGGTTGCTGTGTATGTATTTGAAACTTCAATTATGGGAATTATAGAGTATAGAATATCTATGTCAAATATTTTTTTTTTTTAATTTTGCTTCTAAAGTTAAATAAGAACTAACCATATACTAAATAAAGATTTATATAAAAATAATAATATTAATAATAATAATTGTGATGGTGATGCAAATTTGCAATGTAATTATCTATATACTTCATCGACTAGTGACAAACTAATCATAAAGACTTACTTGAAGTAAAAAAAATACAGTCCATTTTTCTTTTGATCCAATTCCTTGTTTATGAAAGTATGCGATGGTGAATTAGGGAAGGCCTCGTAAAATCAAACTTATTTGTATCGAATTTTAAGGCTAATGGTATCTTTCCATTTCCAATTGCCCCCCACGAAGAGAAAATTGATTTTCCATTAAGGATCATTATAAGTTACTTGGATTGTAAGTGTTAATTGGAATGATGTCTACGAATATCGATTGTGTATTCCATTTAGTTAATTACGTTCCATGTCCTCAACGAAATTATAAAAATGAAATTACGTATATTATATATTGATTTATCGTCCTATTTCTAGAGGGTCATCATGTTGTTGAATCATAATCCACTCCTCGATGGAAACAAAGGGAATGATGAGATAATGGAATAAGGGGAGTTTCACTAATAAATCCATTATGAATATGAACGAAGAAGAATTAATGCCGACATGAAAATAAAAGGTTACTTTCCAGTTATCAAACGAATATTTTAAACATCTTTGAATTACATCAATACTTGAAATAAAGAAGCAAACTAATACACTTGGCTAAGAAAATTCAAGCCTTGTATATGCTTTCGACTTCATTTTGCTCTTTGCCAATAACATGATTGAGATGTCGTTACAGTAAGCAATCACCGTTATGATCATGGTAATCAATGTATGATAGATAACTATGATCATGGTAATATGTGTTACGGTGAATATCACACAAAATTCAAAAGATCTGACTGCATGATCAAGAAAGTTGATCATAATACATGGATTACCGCATTATATGGGAAAACATTATCATCTATTGTTGGTGCTGCATTTAAATCATTCTTTTCTTGATTTTAATTATTTCTCCTATGTAATCTTGAAGGACAGTCATGCTTTATTTTAAACTTATAATAAAATCAATAAATGGAGATCAGTTTTCCGAGTAAGTGCGAGATTCTTGTTTTTACGAAACTTTCGAATTGAATTAAGTGAAATTTCAATGATAATTGTATCAATTAAATTGATTACATCACAGTTAAGTCTTCCATTAGAATTATGGGTTATTATTTAACTTACAAAACCAATGATACGGACATGTCTTAATTTTTCAAAGGATTATCAAGTGTTTTATTGCGGAACATGTACGGACTATAGTCCGAATTCCAGCCACCTTGCCTACCTCATAATCTTCGTGGTTGCTCGTGAATTCATGTCTGCTGTGTGGTGGATTCTATCATGCAACGAAAAGGCATGGTCTTATCAGAGCATATGCCTTGGTTTCTTTCTTTTCGATAATGGTGATACCATTAATGCTCAGTATTTACAAAATTATAGTGGATTCCCATGAAAACAATATTGTTGAAAAAGTTTTCAAAATATTCTATGATGAGGATAATAATACCACGTAATGAATCATGAATGGTTCATGTTCTCTTGGCTCTTGCCAATTTCCCTTCTGTATTCGAAAGAATTAAGATTTCTGTTTGGTATTTGCTTTCCTGGGAAGCAAATATGGTATAATGTTGTCTTTTGAACGGAAATGAAGAGATTTATTCAAATTTTCTTGGGGATAATAAGTATTAAGTGGGCTAGATATAACAAAGCTTTTACTAATAAGCGGGATGATCGATATGTATCATCTGCAGACTACAGATTTGATTTCATAAAAATCTTGCCTTAATATTGTGTTAGCATAACCAATATGGCATACTGATTTCTAATTTTAAAATCTTTATGAACAGGTAATAAAACAGAACTAGAAGCTGCCCACTTGGGGCACTTTCAAAGCCGTGATCGTTCCCGGAGTATGTTCTTTCTTTTTTTTCTTTTTTCTTTTTTTTCCCGAATGTGGTTGCCCAACAAACAGCGTGTTACCTTTCACTTTCTAGTGATCATGATTTTATTGTTAGTCTAACTTTAGGCAGCAGATAGCTCGAGAAAAAGGTGTGACTGTTACATTTCTAATGAAGGCAGAGCTACCGTATTGACAATTGCAGATTTTGATCCTCGTTGTAAAGCCAAATCTTTTGAACTTTCGAACAGTCAATTTTGTCGAAAGGTCCAGAAGTTTGACTAGTATTGTGTTTTGATCCACAGGCAGCAATTAAAAAATCAATAGGCAAACAGATGTTGCAATAGTTTTAATGGCAAATATTTGGGAGTTGGACCAATGAGGATATCTCCAAACTAACGATTGGTATTACTTTCAAAACAACAATGTAATTGTGTGTCTAAAATGAAAAAAAGGCTCTTCATCCATGTGAGCTTCAAAGATCCAACCAACCACAATCCCAACTGCACTGCTAATTGCAATACAAATTTATTTGTACAAACTCTTGTATATAAACTAACATACTATAATAGTATTAGTTGTACCTTCATAGTTATTTTCGACAATTGCATTAATTTTTTAGTTTTTAATAACCAATAATAATATGCCACATCAGTCAAAAAATTTGTATCCCTGCCTCTATATCTCTGTGCATTGGTCAACACTTTTCTCATTCAAAGTTAAAGTAACATATGCATTTCATTGAAATTTGACAAAATTAAGTCTATTTGGGAAAGCAAACATAAATATAATTGAAAATGATTTTGCATTAATATTTTAACAACCCTAACCAAAATGATCATCGTTGTTATGCACACTATAGCTTTGCACGATAGCAAGAAGCTGCATTAAAAATCTCCAATGAGAAAACAGAAACAAAGCAGCTGAAAAGTGAACCCTTCTATGAAGTTAATTATGCCTTGGCTTTTCCGGCCTGTAGTGATTGAATCTTCTGTTGCACTTTCAAGATCTAAAAGACAAAAGAAAATATATGAAATGAATAGCATGTTCATGAAACCAATTTTGCAACATAATAGATGAACGTAAAGAATATTAGCTACGACGTCCAAAAATCTAAGAGATATTTTCTAACTTGGATTGTTTCATCTTTTTGGCACAACAAGTTGATGAGTCAAACTTATCACATATGAACCCACTACATGCACCAAGTCATAAGCCTATAAGCACTGTCTTTAAGAACATGCTATCACCAGTTGGCCAACTATAACTTCCCCCAATAACGTTTCAGCAGAAAGAGTTGGACAGAGAATGAATAACAGCAACAAGTAAAAAAATGGAACTTCTGTGGGAAAGAGCGATGAACAAACCCTTCTCTGCATATTATTCAAATATTGCCTCCTTACAACTTTCTTAGGAATGCTCTCAATATACAAAATAAAGGATATGGCAAGAGACAGGCAAATAAACAGACAGAGAGATTTTCTGATCCTACTTGTTTGGTTTTATCACTAAGTGATTGTTGAACTCCATTCCATGCTCCTCTAATGCTATAACGCATTAGATACTGACCTAATCTAGCAAAATTTGATTTAACTGACTCTGCTATAACTCAGCTATTGCACCATTGACATCAATTATAATTCTAATAGAACATGACATTAACTTTAAAAAAATTCCAAATGATTAACAACTCACAATATAATTGAAGTAGAACATGATGACGTTTGCAAAGAACTCCCTATGATTTACAACATAAATATAATAGAAGCAATACTGAAAACTTCATTAAAAAAAGAAATGGTAAAAAAGAAAGAGAAGGAAACTAACTGCATCTTTTTTGCTATTTTGCTTATCTTCCAGATCTTGAAGAGTTGAATCCAGTCTCTTCCTATTAGCCAGAATTACAAGTTAAAGGTCAAGTATGCAATAACCATTATAACAACAATAGTAATGACAAGGAAAAAACACAAAGAGTAGGAATATGACAACACATGAATATATACTACAAATTGCTAAAATTTTAGGATAAGTACTTAAATCTACATCCAGGAAGACTAACAAGATCACCAAAACCATAAAACTAATAGAACCTAGCCAGAAACAGCAACTCAATTAAATCCAATAATGTAGTTTTTGAGGAATCCATAAAAATGAATCCAACAGAGGGCGCAGCATGTAACAATTTAATCTATCTTAATTCATACGTCCACAAAAGCAACCATAATAGATGAAATGTATGAGTATTGCAAGAATTATCAATTAATCAAATACACATACAATTCAGCAGAAATGTACTCAATTCTCTTGCGCACGTTTGCATTAGCCTCCGCCAAATCTTGCTTCACTAGAACTGGACCAATCAATTTGTAAACATTTGCCCCTTCGTTCAACAATCCCAACTCCTAAAAACACACACACACAATAGCCTACGTTAAAAAACCAATTCAATAAGCAATAGAAAATAAACCACAAGAACTATAATAACTTTATTTGCCATCTAAAACTAATAAAACAAATAAAGGAAAATCAATTTATAAAATTTTAAATTTTCGGAAGTATTTTACTCATTTCAAAACGAATAAAATTCGAATCATATATAAGCTCTGTTGGTTAATTAAACCAAATAAAATCGTATAGCTCTAAATCAAGAGGGAAACATACCTTAAGCACGAGTTCGTTCTCACCGAGCTGAATAGTGTACTTCTTTCTCACTTGGTGATTCTTAGCTATATCTGAAACATTAAAAAATCATGCTAGGGTTTTCATTCTAATCGTAAACGCTATCAGAGAGCGAGTACAGAATAAAACCACTACGCCTTGCCTTTCTGGAGTTTGCTGAGATCGTTGGCTCTGTTTTCAAGCTCGCGCTGGAGCTCTCGAAGAGCTGTCGACGATCCCATTGTTGTCTTCGTGTTCAGCTGTCGCTTCTTCGTCTGCTTTGTTTTGCCGGGCTAGGAAGTGCCGGGGGTTCCGACCGCGACAAAGGTTCATTTTTTATATATGGGGCTGAGCACCTACACAAATACTGCGGGCCATAAGTTTATCCCTAATTGAACGACGGCCTTTGTAGGGAAGGAACACAAATTTACAAGTCCGGACCGGCTCCCTGAAGTTGAGGTAATTCGGTAGAGGAATGGTGCATTTAGATTTGTTGTTCCGTTCTCATGAATTTCCTTTGTGCTAATAATTGATTTTCAGTAGTTAATACTATTATTTATTTATTTGTTAATATTTTTTTAATTTAATTAGATATTTACGTCTACCCAGAAAAAAGTTGTGTTTTAACCAAAAAAACGTGGAAGGCATGCCATGCCTTGCCACAATGACAATTGACACTTTCAACAATGATGTTAATAATTTATTGTAACATCCCGTCTCCAATTAAGACGCTACCAATAAAAGATCGGAAAAATTTTCACCTTCATTATTCTTTATTTATTGTTTTATTTATTGTTGAATGCAAATTTATGATCTATAATACGAATGCTTATATATAAATACAATTTTATATGATTAATAAATAATAATAAAGGCTAAGTCTATTTTTATATATAACTATGAATTAATATAATATATAAAACAAGTATCTTAGTATATTTTAAATTATTCATGTACTCAAAATATAATAATAAAAGATATTGGGCTCGTACTAATAGCTGATATCTAAAATCAGAATCATGTGACTAACTACAGCTGAAACATCCTCTGTCTTATACGATTTTCTTTCAATAAGCTGAAGCAGCACACTAATATAATTATTAACCTATAAATTTGGAATTATTATTAGAAAGTGGGCTATAAAATTCAGCAAGTAATCACACTCATTTTATATATAAACACATATAATATATATTTGAATAGTAATATAACACATTTATACATATACATATATATTTATATAAATACAAAAAAATCGATCAAGACAAATTGTACCAGATTTTCACTCAAATTTCAAATATTCCTCATTTTCTATTTTAGAACAAGTATAAAATAAAATCCGTCAAAATAAATCCTATTTAATACCTCTAATACAAAACTCGTATATAACAAAATAGATTATATTATAAATACATAATCTAAAAAACTTATTTAAACTTAAAAACTAAAGTTAAAATATATCTGAACTTGAGCTTATCAAAAGATTGAAACTATAAAGGACATATTCATATCAGACAAATATCCATATTTTTACTATACACTCTAACCATAATATAAACCGAATAAATCAAAAAGATGTACTTTCGAAATAAACTAAAGTAAAACAAATAAACTACGCCCGACAGTGCCTTAACTGATCATCAGTAAAGCAAAATAAACAAGCTATACTTAGAAATATCTCAACCGATCGTTAATATATTACGTCTATAAACGTCTATCTAAACGTGAAAAAGAGAAAATTAGGAGCATCCCCCTGAGTTTTTCTTACTACAATTCGTACACGTCGTCAATATTAAATATTTAGAAGGGTCCGAAAAGCATAAATTCATATGTCAAACAATTCCTAAACTCATTTCAAATCTATTCCCAATGCTCAATTTTCAATTCAATACTCTATAATAAAATCATGATACATCTGTTAAGAAAACTTTAAAATTTAAAAAAAAAAAATCTTGCACATATCAATATCATAGTAATATTACGTCTACAACTCTGATATTATGGCTATAATACACGCTCTGAGATAAAAGTCATTACTCTTATCTTTAATCTCTGAGATAGAAAATTGTACCTGTATCTTTAACTCTAAGATAAGGGCCACTATCTGTATTTTTAATCTCTAAGATAGGGAGTTATGCCCCCAATCTTTAACTCTGAAATAGAAGTCATTGCCCATATCTTTAATCTCTGAAATAAGAAATCGTGTCTTGAATCTTTAAATATATATGCACATAGTTATCATATAAATAAAACCTATCATCATATTCTTAATATACAAAACAAACCATCAATACACAATCACACATTGTATTCAAATGTAATTTCAAAATACAAATTAAAAATCACAAATAAGAAGACCTCCTCCTTGTCTCTGCTAGAACAATAATTCTATCTCCTCCCATATTTCAACATATAATATATATAAACCACATTTAAGATTTAAATTAGTTTATAAAATTTGAAGGAGATTAAAAATAAGTCCACTCACAATACATGAAATACAAAATCTATACTATTATCTTAAAATCTTTTAAAATATTACGATTTCATAACATTTAAAAAAATAAAAAGCTCATAACTGGATCCATGGATTAATATTTTGGCACATGCATATGTAGACAATCATATTCACATGTATCATACATAGAAACATATATCCAACCTCAAATTAGGCCTCCTCTTGACCTTAATACCATAAATATAAGCTTATATTCACTTATGTTCTCATAAACATATTTATTTATATAATAAATGCACATGTGTTAATTTACATGTACATAAACATATATATATTTATCTATTTATATACATTTTAGCATATAAACTCATATGTATACACATATATAATCATACATACACTCGCTAACTAATATTCGTATATCGTATACATATACATATATGTTCTTTTATATCCTTATAAATATATATACACAAATAGACTCTTTTTTATTCATATAAACTTATAGCAAGTCAACCTAAGCATTTATATATACTTATAATCATATATGTAACAGATGCATATAAACTCTTATTCATACATATATCTACACATATGTACCTCTAATATATTCTCATTTAGTCATACTTATATATACCAAAAGTTCATTGTCAAGCCAATATATATATATATACAAGTTCGTATATTCATACACATATGCTTATATATATTCATATATCCAACTTGACATGTATAATTATGCATACATTTGCATGACTTATATATATACCGAAACATAGAATTATATACACATTAAGCATACTCATTGATATTTGTTCATACTTTTATTTACATATGTATATACAAATATTCCTATACACCTATACTCATATATCCACTTGTATTTATAAGATGTACTCTTATGCTCATTCATATATATGCATATATACAAATATAATCTTGTCCACTTATATCATATGAATATATTTACATAATCACATATACTTATTTACATATACTATGTAGTCATTTTGTGCTAAAAATATATCTACACGTTTATAATTTTATCTATCTATCTATCTATGTATATATACCCACATATGTCTATATTCACTTACATATATACTTATCTATATTTATATGTATATAAAATTATATATAAACGTATCCAAGTAAATATATAATCATGTATGCATGCCCTTACACAAGCACATATCTCTCTCTCTCTATATATATGTATATATATGTTCTTATAAACCTATACGAGTACCAACATATCAAATATGTGTGCATTTATTTAAACATATGCAGCGAAACAAATATCTTATATATTTACCGTATCGAAAATATATTTTAACATATTTTAATACAAACACATACATATATATGTATGTATATACATAAATACATGATAATCATTGCGTAAAACACTTACCTGATCTCGCTGATACTCTAATCCAAGTCTGACCATAACTTCATCGAATACTTAGATTATGATCCATATGCTTGTCAAAGTTATAGTTAGTCTCCTAGACTCAAACATATATATGTATATCAATACAATAATTTATGAACTCTATAACTCACTCCTGAAAGCATCTCAAGTCATTGATCATTATAAACCAATCAATACTTTATTCAAACATTTTATTGAGCACTTAGTATGCACCTTCTATGCATTCTGATGATTTAAATAATTTTATACCTTTTATGATATTCTTTTTACAAGTCATTTATTATATTATGCATCGTATTATGCCTAACAATATTTTTAGTCATTTAAATCACAATATACTACACTTACAATCACTTAGGCATTTCATCGAACATTTGACATGCAAGTATTTTTAACCCAATTTTTTTTTCAAATGTTTATAATTTTAACATACCCAATAATACAATCATTCAAAATTACACACTTGTATAATAACCTAATATAATCATTCATCACTAATCTTCAAACCAACCAATTACAATTACTAACTCATAAACTATAATCTATTCACCATTTAAATTTATAAAAAACTAGATTTTATAGTGAAAAAATACTCATTAGGAGTTAATTGAGCTTTTAGGAAGTAAAATTTTTTATTTTAGAAGTTAAATTGCAAAAAAATGATAACTTTTTAATAATGTTACAGTAGTGTGCGGGTACTGTTTCGACAGGTGATGGCAAAAATCTAATTTCTCTCGTCGATATGAGTCTGATGGTGCAAACGATACAAGTCTGATGGTGCAAATGATGCATCGATCCAATGTGTGTATGCAAAGTTATGGTCAGCTGAACTTTCTTTCTCAACTTTCTCTCTCTCTTCTCCTCTCTTCTACTTACCCAAATGAAATGAATAAGCTACTCATATATATAGAGAAACAGAAGGGCAAAATTATTATTTTAAAAAAATTTGTTATTTCAAACAAAATTGTTAATCCTATTTTGCATCCTGACCTATATTTTGCGATTCGTCTTCATAATATGCTCGATTTTTTAACCTCTGATTCATTTTTGAAAATTTTAAAAAAATATTGTTATTTCGTCATTCCTTACTCAAATTAAGTGTCGTTTGTAGCATTAAACTCTACACATCACGAGGTTTCATTCGATATTAAGATTTATGAAAAAAGACTTTATTATAAGTAAGTTGCTTTGAAAATCGACTCACGATATTACATGTTTAGCGTAAAAGGCCATAACTCCCTTAATACATATCTGATTCGAGTACTGTTTGTGGCATAATACCCTATGTACTAGAAGTTTTTATTCGATATCAACCGGTCCAAATTTTACTGCTGTTGTAATAATTGTGCCTAAATTATTAAAATACTCCTCGATCATTTTTATTTATTTTTTTGTCTTATTCGATACATCAATCATTTTTTTATTTTATAAATCTCAAATTTAGATGAAATTTTACATCTATAAATATTGGTATATATAATAAATTGGAAAGGACATGGCAATTATGAAAAAAAAATTATTAATTAAAAATATCCATGGATGTTTTAAAATTCATGGACAACATTATTTTTCTTAACACAATATTGAAAATAATGATATATTTATTGTCTCTAATAAAAAATAAAAATTAACAGTACTTTGAAATGTTTGAATTTATTTCAATTAGGTTATTTAGTTTGTACAAATCATTCCTAAATGAGGTCTGGTTTTCAATTAAGTTACATAATAATAACAACAATAGTAATAATAATAATATATTATTCAAGAGTGAAAATTTATTTTCCTAATTCTCACTCTATTACGTAAGTCGTACATCTATTAAGACAAAAAATAATATGTAAAAAGTTTAATTAAATTATCAACTAATTAATTAAAACACATTAAGACATCATAATTTTGATTAAGAATATTTAAAATTAACTATAATATATTAATATATCTAATAATATAAATTTTAAATCTTACATTGTTAATTTTAAATTTTATGTATATAATCTCAAGTTTACATTAAAAATTTCAATTGGTGTATTTATAAATGTACGCATTGTAGCCAAGTTTTGTCCCTAGAATTTTTCTTAATATAATTAATTTTAATAATTTCGTCAACATCAGTACGGCCATACGGCGGTGCGCTGGGCCCTCCACAAGAACACAATTATTAAAACACGCAAAGAAATCTGAAAAATAATAATATTTTCGATAAATAAAAAATAATGGTGGGAACACAAGATAGACTTTTTTTAATATACAATTATTTATTTTTTCGAGCCAACAAATTAAAGGAGCCTTTTTCCATCAAATTAATCATAAACCAAGTAAATTGCAATTATTTAAGTTTAGCAGCTACTTCAAGTGCAAAGACGATAGAGCTGGAACCCTGGATAAAAGGACACTACTGCCTGCTCGTTTCTACTCGGTAAAACAGAATACCCACAACAGTAAGCAAGAGAGAGAAAACTAAGAAAATGGCTAACTGCTCTTCAAGAACCAGATGGGGTTTTCTTTTTGTGGTTGTTGTTGCTCATTTTGCTCCTTCAATCGTAGCAGAAGATGGTATGTCTTTAATCTTTACTAGTGTTTGTTTACAGCTAGTGCTTTCTTGTTTTCTATTTCAAGCTCATATGTCTGTTGCTGTTTATTTTGATTGTTTGCTTTGTATTCATACAAAAATAGCAAGTGAGGTTGCTTTTATGTCATGTTTACGGATGAATCCTGTTTCTCTGAGATTTGTGCTTTCTGGGTTTTTGTTGTTTCTGAGATTTGATTTTCACCGTGATTTCAGTTTTCTACTTCGTTAGTTCTTTATCGTGGGAACAATTGGATTTTTGTAGTTAATTTTCTTGCATTTATGTTATATGTTAGGAAGATTGATCTATTTACATTACGAGAATCACTTGTTACAAGCTGAAATTTGGTCATTGGTCCATTGGCCAAATCCCAGTTGCTTTCAAAGAACACCAATCAACATATATACAAGTTGATATTGCAAATGAAACTTTCGTTCTTACTAATTGAACGAATGGAACCAACAATGATAAATTATATGTATAATAGAAGCAAAGATCTTGATTTTAACAAAGTTTATCGACGATGGAGAATATTTTTATTAAAGAAGATCTAAAGGGACCCCTAAATGATACAATTCTTCTATAGTATAATTGTGTGTTTGGTTGACTATTTATGATTTAATATATTGGAACTGTGATAGTATATATGGTGTTCGAGCCCCCAAAATTGTCGGCTCCACCACCACTGCTAGTTTCATGAAGCTCCTCTGTATTCCACATATTCCTCCAATTGGTTGAAGTTTTGCTCATATCTCAATGGCTTCAATTGGAATTGTCGAGCCCTTGCAATGCATTGAAAGTAACCTTTGAAATTTTTTTTTTAAATATTAAATTTTAATAAAACTTAATCACATTATGATACTAATCAAGCTCATATGTTTATTTATATTTCTTCTCTTGTTGGGATTTCGCTGTTCAGTAATTAAAGTTGTTTGCTTTCATTTTTAGCCTACGTTATTGTTGTCTATGTCCTCGGTCAAAATTACACTTATAATGCCACCCATTCTATAGCATTTACTTGCAATTGCTTTTTTAATTAACTACGTGACATTTATGAATTTACCCTTTGAATTTTTACCACAATCTTTGGTTCGCGCTTAAAATTAAACACTTGTACTAGCGTAATCTTGCACCAATGGATTTACAAATTTCATAAAGGTTAAAAGAGAGAAATGGTGTATTAAGGGTGAAATGGGTATATGGGTCTATGTAGTTTCACTTTTCTCTTTATAATAAGATGGGTAAAATGACTTTAGTGCAACATTTTGGCGCCAAAAATTGGTTCCTTTTGCCCGATTTCAACGAAACGACAAAGTTTCTTTTCGTAAAGGGAGCCGGCTGTAAATGTATTTGTCACCGATTTTTGAATTGATGCACCACCCATTTTTCTATGTTTTCCGACCCAGTTTTCCATACGCAAAAGTGATTGTGGGAAAAGCACTTTTCATGGTCAAGTAGGTAGAACAAATTCTGTGGAAAATGTGGGCCAAAGCTGAACAACCGTAGGGTCCACGCGGTTAAACGTATCCATCGGTCCCAGTTGGATTCTTCTCTGTACTGAGGAATCCTGTTTCTCCAAGATTTTATCAATTGTATCAAATCGGTCATTGGTCGTATGCATTAAAAAACAAATGTACTGGTAATGTTAAAATAGTGTCAAGTTTAAATATTTTGATACTGGGCAGGGCTTTCTCCTTGTCATTGGCTATGCCATCAAGGCTCCTGAACTAACAATTTTTAGCTACCTGATTTTTAACTACAAATGAAGAACTTCGTCAGTGTGAGGTGTAAGGAATGGGGACATAAACATGCTAACCTTGTTAGGTTAGGTGCACGCATTTGAATCGTTCTCTGTTTCCATATCAAGGTGCAATTTTGTTTTTCGTTATGTACGTAGATCTATGACGCAATTTTTGTCTTCTTATTCTACGGTATAGACCTGTAGACGACCTGACTGTCTATTTACGATTTGTCAATTTGAAAAAAAAAAAGTCGTACGACTTCTCATATCACTCAAAAAAAAAAGAAAAAGAAAAAAAGGAAAAAGAAAATAAAAAATAAATTCAAAGCAAATTCTTTTGTCATCTTGCAGGTTTAGTATCAAACGGCGATTTCGAGACGCCCCCGTCAAACGGCTTCCCAAGCGACTCGATAACGGATGGGCCCATTCGGATCCCTAGCTGGAAATTAAACGGCAACGTAGAGCTGGTCTCATCTGGACAAAAACAAGGTGGGATGATCCTCATCGTCCCACAGGGTTCACATGCCGTTCGATTAGGTAATGAAGCGGAGATCAGCCAGGAAGTGAAAGTTGAAAAAGGGTCCACGTACTCCGTTACTTTTAGTGCGGCGCGCACGTGCGCACAGCTGGAATCGTTGAACGTGTCCGTGCCACCTGCGTCACAGACCATAGACTTGCAGACGTTGTATAGCGTGCAAGGATGGGACCCGTACGCGTGGTCTTTTGTTGCTGACAATGATAACGTGAATTTGGTTTTCCAGAACCCGGGTATGGAGGATGACCCCACTTGTGGGCCCATCATTGATGATATTGCGATCAAGAAGCTTTTCACACCGGATAAGCCCCGAGGTAATGTTATTCTGTTGTTTCCGTGGGCCTTAGGGACTGATGAGATCCAAGCGAAGGGTCCACGGGTGGAAAATTTTTCTTTTAAAGTCTCGGATTTGTCAAGTTAAGAATCAGAGACGCCAAAGAATTCAAAGCTGTCTTATTCTTACTGGTAGGATTAATTGATAATTGGGGGATATTTAGGCCCTTGAGGTTTTCACGGTTTCTCAATTAAGGAGATAATTCGTTCTTTTATATCAAATAAGTAACTACCTTTTTGAAATAACAAAATTATTTTCGTGACATTGAATATGTAATTTAGTACTCCAGATATTTCGGTTATTTTAATAGAGGTCAGAGATCTATTTAATACAAAAGATTATGTTATTATTGGAGAAATGTGAAATATCAAGAATGTAGATGATAAAATCCCGCTTCTAAGTAAATAACCGTGGACCCTTGTGACACTGTCCGTTCTACCAACTTTACCATTTTAATTATGTAGACCTGCCTTGTTGCCTAGGGCAGAAGAAATGATTATATGCTCAATGAGAAAGGGGCAAAATTTCAAAAAGACGTGAATACTGTGGTTGTCAACAAAAGAAAAGAAAGTAGAAGAAAGTTTGGTTCTTGTGATATCAATGCGTGTGGAATATCAAATGCTATATGGCAGCTGAATATTTTGTGGTTATTAGGTTGTTCTCTCTTAAAATTTTGTCCCATTCAAACCACTTGGCTAACGTAGTTAAATTTTTAATGCATTACAATAAACAGCAAAAAATTGTTTCTTCTTGATTTTAGTAAGAATATCATACAGATGTTTTTGCATATAGTGTAGTACTGTATGGCGTAAGTTGTCCTGGAAGCTTGATTTGACTACTGCATTCTTGACATGCTCATTGATTCTTAAATTGACATCTTCTTTGCAGACAATGCTGTGGTCAATGGAGATTTTGAAGAAGGTCCATGGATGTTCAGAAATGTGTCACTAGGAGTCTTGCTTCCCACCAACCTGGACGAGGAAACATCCTCGTTGCCTGGCTGGACTGTTGAATCAAACAAGGCTGTTCGTTACATCGACTCCTACCATTTCTCAGTCCCAGGTGGCAAACGGGCCATTGAATTACTCTCGGGGAAGGAAGGCATTATATCTCAAATGGTTGAAACCTCAGCTAAGAAGGATTACATATTGACATTTTCTCTAGGCCATGCTGATGACAAATGCAAGCAACCACTTGCAGTCATGGCGTTTGCTGGAGATCAAGCCCAAATTGTCCATTACACAGCTGATTCCAAGTCAACCTTTCACAGTGCTAATCTGAATTTCTCAGCAAAGGCTGATCGGACACGCATTGCATTCTATAGTGTGTATTACAATACAAGAACAGATGACATGAGCTCGCTGTGTGGTCCGGTCGTAGATGACGTGAGGGTGTGGTTTTCCGGTTCTAGTAAGAATATATTTGGAGTATTGTTGGGGTTAGGGCTGGGGGCTGGATTTTGGTCTTTTCTTTTGGTTTTGTTTTAGATTAGCAAGCAAGTTATGTAATGTTACTGAATATGGTTTAGTAGGTCTTCATGGGAAGTGCTAATAAACCAGAATCCCATGTCGATGCTGTATGCAAGCTTTGCTTTAGAGTTGTTGCTGTGAGAAACGCTATATGTTTATCTTTGCACTTTCCTTCCTTCTAAAGACATTTAGTTCAACAGTCTGGGACAAATATGCATGTATCTCTGGACACCCGTGCTTAAGAAGAGTCGTTAAACAAAAGGTCAACTTTTGAATCTCTTATAAGGATGCTTTTCTTTTTAATCATCTTACTCGACGATTGGTCTTATTCCTGGTTACTTAAAATTTTGAAATCATACTTGTTTCTTCTAATATGGGTAATGTATCCTACCAAAATGCCAAAAATGATGGCATTTTCTTTTTTTTCACGTATACTGTATGTCATCCGTCTTTCTTTGCCAAGGGAAGAAAGCTTTAAATGAGAATAATCTCGTCACGTCATTATGTTATTATTTAATTACGAGAAACTTTTTCACTCAAATAATACTATCATATTACTAAGTTGATCTAACAAAGTCTTTTGCAGTTATAATATAATATAGATAGATAGATAGATATTATAAAATTAATTATGATAATAAAAATATTAAACAATATGTCATAATTTTATTTGATAATTCTATTAAATAATATCCGCGGCCTAAATTTTCATTACATCGATAAATGAATGAATGGAAATTTGATATTTCAATTAAAGCCCCAGCTGAACCGAGACGTCGTTTGGATGCTGCAGTGGAACGCTGTCGCATCGGATCTTGAAATGACAAAGATGCCCACGAGTCGTTTAAAATGGTCCAGGGCTGGAAGCAACCAGAGAGAGCGAGCAGGAGAAGAACAATGGGCGGGAGACGGGCTTTACCCAGGAATTTCTTGCCTTAAAACTCTTGTTCATCTTCTCCCCTCTCCTTTTACGTCCTCGAAATGGATGCCGCAGAGGGTCTTACCTCTGCCACCATCCCAGCCGGTGATTCCTCCCCACCTTCTCCACCGCTTGATCCCGATTTATCTCCCATTGGATCACCCGACCTCCATGTAGCTGATGTTCAAGCTCCGCCATCGGATGACGATCATGAGCATGAACACGGCGAAGATCAGAGTAAAGATCTTGAGCACTCTTCCAATGCAGCAGTTCTCACTGATGATCTGAAACAAAAAATCATTAAGCAGGTAATCCCTATTTCTATCTCTCAATCTCTCATTTTTTATTAATTTAAGTGGTGACACGTGCGTTTATAATTTCTGGATGTTTTCTTGATTTCGATTTGAACACTAAGACTTTTGGGCACCGTTTATTTTCTGCAAACGTCTTGGAAATGAAATTGGGTAGTATTTTCGATCTTTGTAATTTGAATAACTTCTTGTGTACTAAGATTTCGACTTATTTGCATTTGGATGCTGAATAAAAAAGTTTTTTTTTCACCTTACGCTTCACTTTTCGATGTTACCATTATTGTGTTTATATGGTTAGCGAATATATTGCTACAATTGAATGCAACTTAACGAAGTCCTTTGCATGGTGTTGCAGGTGGAATATTATTTTAGTAATGAAAATTTGGCCACCGATAAATATATGATGAGTTTAATTAGGAAGAACAAAGAAGGTTTCGGTAAGTTCTTTGTGCCATTGAGTTGTATTTTCAATTTTTGAAACATCAAACTGTATGTGTTGAGAAACGTAGTTTAAAGTTTTACATGTTATGCATGTGTTGGTCAAAAATTATCCTCAAATAAGATGATAATTTTATTGGATGCCACGTCTCCTATTTTCGTTTCTCAATGAGTTCTCTGACTTACGGACGATTAAGCTGGTGCAAGAATGGGGAATTTGGAGAATATCTTGAAAAGGGAAGTTTTCTGGTTAGGGAGTTTTGGGTTCTTATATGGCAAGTGGAGACTAACGAACAATATCAGGTTTTCCCATCTCTTGTCTTTTCTCATTTGTTTCTATTCAATTCTTGATTTAAGTGCTCAAGGGCTTTAAATGTTTGGGAGAGTCAAATGTTAGCAATTATAATGGAAAGTAAGATATATGATATATAACGGGAATATCTTATGTGGATGAGGTTTTTATGATGTGCCAACCAGGAAATCAGTTAAGTTCCCACTTATTATCTAATGTGTGACATAACAAAGGAAACTCACCACTGGTACATTGTTAGAAGAAATTAGTAATACTATTGCTGCTGTATTCTTTAGAACTATGGGCCTTCAGACTAAATAATATGCAATCGCCTGTGACTATTTTTGAAACGTTGGAAACCGGAATAGAGATGATGAAGGTGATGAAGTAAAGCAGGTACTTATGATAGACTGATTGTCCTGGATGTTTTCCTGGTGCAGCTGTTTTGCTGTGCCGAGCTTTGGCTGTCAATCTGAATGAACTACTTGTTCGCTTTCTGATTCCTTCTCTATTTGAGGGTTTTTTAAGTTCTTGGATTCTTTATATCAATATTTTTAAGTTCTCTATTAAATCCAATTGATGTGGTAGTTTTTCTTGCATTTTCCATTTGACCTAATATTGTTATTAATCTAATTTTTGGGTAGCCAAAAATGAATTTGCAATGCCAACTTTATTCTACAACCTTTCCAGATATCACATTTCAGTTAGAATTTAAATCTTATATTTTGGCTTTCTCTTTGTTGACTTGTTGCATGTCAAACGCCAAATGTCTTCAATTTGCGGCTATTTTGAACTTGCTTACGTTGATTTTGTTTGTCTCTACTGGTTGAGTGTAACTAGTGTTATTAAGTAAGCATTTACCTTTGGATTATTTTGGGGTTTATTTGTCCCAAATGCATATTTGATGTAATATTCATCAAGGTTTTAATACCATCCTTTTAATTTCCATATTGTCCATGATGTCTTTCTATGGAACTCAACTTTCATATTTATGTTACATCTTTCTTGCAGTTCCTATCTCGATTATTGCTTCTTTTTGGAAAATGAAGAAGCTTACTCGAAACTATGCATCAATAATGGAAGCACTCAGGGAATCAACCTTGCTTGTAAGCTGCTTCTTCCTTGCAATAAAAATTAAAAATGTGTCGGTGTTATCTACGTATGTCAAGTGATAAATGCAGTATCTTTTTGGTGGCTGCAATGGGGCAGACATTAATGATGTTAACTCCTAAGCTCAAAATAAAGCAACAAGTCCATTTAACAAGGATGTAAAACGTTGTTTAAAAACCCTACAGGTGGTGAGTTCAAATGGGAAGAAGGTGAAACGGCTTAATCCTATTCCGCTAGCTGAGATCGGGGATCCAAAGGTACTAATTTGAACGAACTTCATTGTTTCGCACAGATGTGTTATTTTGTGAAGTTTATGCTAATGTTTGGGCCATAGTTATTCACTGTTTTGGTAGAAAATCTACCAGAGGATCATTCGGTGGAGAACATCCGAAGAATATTTATGGTGGCTGGAAAGTATGCATATTGTTGTGTTTTTTAATTTATTTTTCTTTAAATAGTTGTTATATCATCAGTCATTTTTCTGCATTATGTTGATTGTATTGTTTTCTCATTTCCAGTATAAAAAACATAGCCATCCGTGATCCACATGTTGTTGACGAGTCAAAAAAGGGTGGCAAAGCTGAGTATTTGATTAGTAGTAAGGTACGGAATAGGTGGAAGGTTTTGTGTTACATGATTGAGATTTATTTGTTACCTTTCTTCACAGAAAAATTAATTATTGCTGGCTGCAATATGTGTCTCTCAAATTTTGTAGACATCAACATGTTCATGGGGAGGCCTGCAGGTGCCTTTTGGCCAGCAGTAAAGTGTAACCATTGTTAATGGATGACGGATGTCTAGATTTGAATTGTACCTCTTGACAAGAATGAGAAAAAGATATTAGGAATCGTGAGATAATCGGTTCACTTTTGAAAAAATAAATTAAAAAAGAAAAGTGAATCATAGTAGTTTGTGGTGCTGGTATCTGGATTTTATTGTTCAAGTTTGTGTAATTTGTTCTGCTTTTCTGTCTGTAGTTACATGCTCTTGTGGAGTATGAGACTGTGGAGGCTGCTGAGAAAGCTGTGAGTATGAGTAAATGTTTGCACGTTTATTACGTTTGGCTTGTTATACTTAATTCATTAATATAAGTTCTTGGTCTTTTGGATTTTCTGGCAATTGGATCAGGTGGCTACTTTGAATGATGAACAGGACTGGAGAAATGGCTTACGTGTTAAGCTTCTTAAGCGAATGGTAACTGAGCCTTCTTTTCCTTAAAAACTTTTGGGTAATACCAAGCGCTAATGCTCTTCTTTTTCAGGGAATGCATGGCCACAGAAGGCAAATCTGGAGGGGATCTGATTCTGAGAAGAATAATGGTGGTCGGGCATCTGATCCAGCCGGTGATGAAGAGCATAACAACACAACTGAGCATCATGATGATACTGCTGGAGAAGAGGTAAAATTCTTTTACATGCTATTTTGTGCACTGATTTTTAATTTCTAGTGCTTTAAAATTATACTTTTGATTGTCATTTATGAATTTTGAAAGGTTGTGCTGCTGTATAATTATAGGAATGATTGTATTAGAAGTTGACTACTTCAGAATATTTTGTTTACCCTCTCTTTTTCTCCGTTGGTTTCTTTTTGCTAGAAGGTATTGCTAGATAATGTAGTGAGAAGAGGAATAAGTAATTATTGGCTAAGAAGGAAAAGACAGGTAAAGCTTTATGTGTTTTTTCTTAAATTCTTTTCAGGAGGGCGAGCATTTATACAAGGGGAAAAATGGGCAGAAAGTTAAAAATCGAGGACGATCAAGGAGACAGAAATACTGTGGTGGTACCAGTGGAATGGGTATTTAAACTCACCATTGCGTTTTTTCTTGGTTCTTTTTCCGCTTCTGTATTTAAAATGCAACTGTTAATCCGGCTATATTTCTGTCTTCTGCAGGCCATGGCAGCACTTCCTCATCTCATCCAATTGAACCATCGAAGCCACCTCCTGGCCCTAGAATGCCTGATGGAACCAGAGGATTCACAATGGGACGTGGTCGGCCTCCCATATGAAACCAAAACTAGCAAGTGATATGATCTCTACATCTATTGTAATCCTTGTGTTTGACATTGTATAGATGTGGAAAATGGGCTTGTGTTTTGAGTGTGCTTGCAGCGACAAAGATTGTGGCTTTTGGGATTTTGTGCTTTTAATTTGCTTATTGAAGCAATGCAACGAGGATTACAGGCAATACAGGACAGCCGGTTGTATCATATAATTTTATTAATTTTCTGTTGAACTTTTCAATTTTTTGATTAAATATTTTATTTCACGCATTATGTTAAAAAAAATTTTTAATTATGTAATACAGGAGGTCATATTGCAGCATCAAGTCAATATTAACCAAAAGTAAAAAATATGAAGTCATAATTTAACCAAAATTAAGTTATTTGGCCCTGCTCAAATTAACATGATCATAAAATGCCCGCATTAACCGAAATTAATTTCTTGTACCTTTAACTTGCACCTTAATTTCTCTTTTTGTAAAGTAAGTGTACAAATTTTAGTTGAAAGAATATAAGAATTTATTTATGAGTCCAGCCATTAAGTAATTTAATAAATTTTTAAAAAGTATTGTTGAGTATTTAACAAAATCTCCGTTTGTTCGTCGCCAAGCAGATCAACACCGGCACTTCAGTAGTAGAACACACTTCGATCTAAGCGATCCCCCCTGAAGCCCAAAGTAAAATCTTCGTAACCGTAGCATCTATGGACACACTCCAAGAAGGCGCGCGAGTAACTTATTTTTACGAGCATTTAGTTCCCTCTCTGAGATGGAAGTATAAATACCATTTGTTCGCTCCAGTATGCTTCTACCCCTCCTTATTGACCTCCTCGTTTACATGTCCCAAGATCTTTCATATTTCAAATTCTATTTGTCTCTACAGTGGCTGTTCTTAATTCTTACTGGGTGGAAGTCATGCTGTCTCATTTGTCCTCAATCTTCACGATCACTCAAAACTCGGCCACTCGCAAGTTTGCTGGCAGTCTACGTTTTATACGACGATTAATTTTAGCCGATTCAATTTGGTTTCCCGGCGTCGCCGTTCTCATTCCTTTTATGGTCTCAAGGTGCTCTATTCGTTTGGCTGATCATTTTTTTTTTAAATTTAATTAACATGTTTTTCATGAACTAGTTCTCATGCTATGTTTTGCTTTTATTATTAGAAAAGATTAATTTCAAGGAAATGAAAACAGATTTTAACAGCTGAGAATGTAATTTGGATGCAATCTCGTACAAAACAGCGAAATGATTTTTAATTATTTTTACATTTTAACCAGCACTTAGGATAGTATCTGAGGAATAACTGTTTTTAAATACGGACTTAATTGGGTTTTTCATTTGAGATGTCTGCATTTAAAAAAAAAAAAAAAAAAAGAAGGAAGATTTTTCTGTGTTCTTACTTTTGAAAATGAAGAATTATATTTGAATTCATCCATGAAACGAAAAGACTAATGATATATTCTGATAAGGCTCAAGTTTATCAAATCAGATTTCTGACGTTGTAGGTCGTTCTCTATTATTGAAAGTTATGATTAATGTTTTGTGGCTGCTCATATGTTTCCTGCTTTTTTGTACAGAAATGAAACAATTGTTCGGAAACGTAGTGGCCAATTGCAACGTGTTACTGTTCAAGATAGAGCCTTTGGTGAGGTAATATGGTTTTCTATGTTTAATTTGATCTCGTCTTTCTTTAGCTTCTACAATTTTTGGTACATAAACTTATCAAATTTTTGGCACAGTTTGCTTAACAGTCCCGGAAGTGCTCTCCTTGCTTTTGAGAGCTTGATTTCTATCTCATGATTTAAAGCTTAAATATATCGTTTGAGTTGGTGAGAGAATATGAACTACATAATTTCAATTTAAATAAGGCTGCATAGAAATCACCATCACGCGGGGTGAACTTCTACCAGGGTATTAGTTTCATTTTTTTGTTTATTTGGTTTTCTAGGATTTCGATGCTTCTTTGTTTGGTAACTTGAGTGACAATGAGTAATTAATTTCTTTCAGCAAAGAGAGTGATGGTGAATTTGTATTAAACCAAGTTACTGATACTGACTAGCCTACCATTTCTGTGTCAAATAATGAAGCACTGACAGTAACTGCTCACCGGCTTGCTATGATGGGGAGAGCTCGCAAAAGACACAGGCAAGTGTGTTAGCGTTTTCATTCTGATGTCAAACAGTTTTAGTGTTTGATGTGGAAAGTTAGTATCCATTTCTACACATTATAGGTGTCATGAGATAGTGATACTTTTCTTAATTCTTTTGTTTTACTTGGTCTTTACTCACTGTAATAGTTGGGTTGTTTATGAATCTGGGACTGATATCCTTTTTGACTTTCTTGCTCTTATTTGTGGATAGGTGTGCACGGAAGATTGTCAGACTGCCATTGGTGCCCTTTTGCTTGACCCGCCCCTTTTTTAAATTGGCAGTGTTAGCCTCTTGTGCAGGATATATATGTGTCCCATTTCTCAGAAGTCTGAAATTAGAAAAGGAGCAGCTAGGCACTTCAGGAAGAGAAGAACACTGACAATGGGACTCTTTTTTATTCCAATTGGAGTAGCAGTTGCAAATGCCGTAGCTGGTTTTTCTTCTGTTGAAGTTTATCAGCGCAACTCTAGCATTTGCTGTAATTGGGCTTATTGATGACATGTTATGCCTTATGAAGAGTCATACTAGTTGGTTATCTGCATGGTCAAGATTAATTTTGGAGGTTAAATTTCGTCAATTGCTGATTGCTTCCTTTCAATAGTTGTTGGCTTACTACTGCTTTTGTAAAGAATTGCTAGCAATTTTGTGAATAATCGTGCGGCATAATACTTTACAGGTAACAGTTGAGATGTGGTTTTCAATTTGGTTGGATAAAACAAGAATGTCGCCACCTTATGGCATTTATAGCTTCTTGTAACTATTCTGATCAACATTTATCTGATGGTAACTCACATATCTATTCTCATGTTGAAAATTTTACAACAGGGCACACCAATGTTTGCTAAATGTTGCAATAGTAATTCTGAGCAATACTAATCCAATTAAGGATTGTTTGATGGTCTGAGCTTAACATGTTTCAAAATTTGTAAATTTTATATGCTACAGATAAGTGGAAAAAAGAAAGGTAAATGTGAGTTGAAAATCTAATGGGAACACAACCAGTGCCTGTAAAAAATGCGGTCAAGTGTTGGTGAGGAAGAATGATATAGGAAAGTTTTGAGACATCTGCAATAACAAATTTCAAGTAGCATTTTGTTGCATATGGAGTTGAATATTAATAATATATGTGCAGTTAGTGGTGCCGGTGATGGGCTTAGAGAAGGAAAGAAAGTAAAATTTTGCTTCAGAATTTAAGCAACAAAGATTTAAAAATGCCAAGTTTCTTAAGATTTGAGGTCATTGATCTTGTTGCTATATTTTCTGAATTCGTTCAAAAATCAAGATGTTAGTCAAAGTAAATTACTAGGCATCAGAGATGCTAAAATGTCTGTTTGTAGATTTTTGAGAAGTTTTTTTGAAATGATGCTTTTACTCAAAATTCATTATTTCCATTTTGTGACGCAGGAAAATACTGGTTTCTTTACCTGCACCATTAGGCCTTCTATTCTTGGGAAAATTTTATCTGTTGTTGACTTCCTTCACTTTTGTTTCCATGGAAAATGGGATTAATTTAACTGATGATCTTCATGGCTTGCTGGAGGAACCGCTATATTGGCTTTTATTGGAATCTCAATTTCAGTGCTTCCAACTTGCTCTGGTTAGTAAAAATGTCTTTGAACTTACTATGAGACTTGTAAGGAGCCTCCCCTCATAGAATCTGAACATGTTACTGTATTCCAGGTGATTCTGCTTTGTGGTTTCGATATATATTTGATCCTATGTTATAGGAACAGTTGTATCAGATAATATATATAGTATTTAAATTTGGAAGACTAAGAATCCGGCCCACATTTAGTTTATGGTATTGGGGAATGTGATGTCACTATAGTGATCATTTCCTTTGTTCTCAAACTGTTGAATAAAATGGAAGAAGTCTAACTCTTTCTGAATCTTTCAACCTGTCAATCATGATTGAAACTTGAAACCACATCAATACGACTTTATCAGGTGCTTAACTATGTGAAGCAGTTTGCTTGATACATTATATACTGCACCTGCAACGACGAGACGTGGCTTGAATTCCCAATCACACTGCCAGATATCATTGAACTGTGCGAAGATTAATACCTTCGTGACTAACACTTCCCATGTGGCTGCAGACCTACACCTTCCTCTGCTAATATGGTTATGACCACTGTTTTGGTTCAAGATATTAGATTGAAATATCAAAATAGTTTTGATGTTCAATATTTGGTTATCGTAGTTTGTTGTCCCAACAATCCTGTGTTTTATTACAGAAAAGAAAATTGTTGGTAGAATTATTGACATTATTAGGCTGTTTGTAACGTAGAAATTTTTAAACTAATCTTTTCAGATTTCTTTATCGCCAACTGCAACATTACATTTTATACCAGAACTTTCAAGAGCACCAATGGCAGGAGCATGTCTGTTTTCTATTGCACAACTGGTATGGGGCATCCGTGCTTATGGGTGATACTAGATCCTTGGTCCTTGGTGGTGCATTAGCTGCAATGGCCACTTGTACTCGAATGTTCTTTCCATTGTTTCATCTGGTATCTTTGTTGTGGAAGCATCATCTGTTATTATGCAGGTATGTCCAATTGATGATGTTCTCTTCCTCAATGCCAATTTAAAGATTTTTCTTTTTTTTTTTCATCTGAAGGCTGGGTATTGATGCGTTTAGGAATGCTTGGCAAGTTCTCACAGTATGTTTAATGCCATGCTCTTTTGTTGCCCAATTCTTCCCTCTGCCCCCTTTATCCTATTTACTTAGAGCTCACTTATAATTCATGTGCATGCACTATACATATTTTTTGTTGATATATTGCTGGATATATTTAATGACTTCAGTGTTTTGGGCCTGAAGTTTCTGGAACCGACAATGAATATCGTATTGTGCTGGGTGTATAATTTTGTGGGTTCAATAATTTCCCTTAATTTCATTTCAGGTTTTGTACTTCAAGACAACCGAACACTTGCAGGGAACCAACGGATGCAGAATGTTTAGAATGGCACCCTTTCATCATCGCATGGAACTATCCATGCTCAAAAGAGCCGATAATTGTGGCAGGTGCTTATGTTATATCGGCTTTATTTGCTGGATACACAAGTCTTGTAGTAGCATAACTTGTGGCACAATTTTTTAGCGGTCCCCAATTACTTTTGTAGTTAGGGTCAACAAAATTAGTAATTTCCATTTTCTTTCATTCATCCTGGCGCAAAAGATTTTCTTCAGTTAAATTTTTTTACCATTTGCTTTAGTAAATGTGAAAGGGAAAGCAATAGAATTTATATACCCGGTGAGTGACTCTATTTTTGGACTGCAGGGTTGCTGTAATTGTAACTTTAGCCTAAAAACGCAAAACACAATATTTGACTATGTTGTATCCGTAATAATGAAGAATCATTTTTATCTGTGGCTTATCAATTAGATGGTATGATGTTCTCAATTTAAATTTCAGATGCATTTTACTTTTAATGGATTTTACAAATTTGCTTCTCCTGGAAGCCTGTTACTGTTAGCAATGCCCTTTTGGAAATTTATCCCATATCCAACTGTTGTGTTGGTTTGTGGTGTTTGTTCAATCTATAATCACCAGGGATGAGTTTGGTTTATATATATTTAATAAAAGAAAATAGGACTTTTTTACAGATTAACCTTTTAACTTTTATTTTAACTGTCAAAGTTATTTTAAATAATGTCAGGACAATTCAGGCACCACATTTTTTATTTTTTTCTCTCTTTTGAAATTGAGCAACCCCATTTAGAGAGGGGTGGGTGGGAATGAATAAAAATTCGACTTTCTAAATTTTTTTTTTTTTTTTTTCTTTTAAATTTAACCACCAAATGACGTTAATGACGTTAAAACTAATAAAAATATTAAAACTTGTATTGCAGAGTGATAAAGTAAGGGGTATTTTGGTAATTGAAGGGGAAATATAGGTTTAATATGTAAATTCCAAACTGTCTACTCTTGTGGTAGGGTAAAACCCTAGATCAACAAGTCATATAAGCGCTTGTAGCCACACCAAGCTTCAGCCCCTTGTTTAGGGTTTCGACTTTTCTGACTATCAAATCCTTCTTAGTTCATCTAATCTTTTCGCTGCCATGGTAATTACAAATCTCGAACCAATTGTTGCATTTATTTTTTGGCTGCTTGGATCTGTATGTGTTTCTATCTCGCACAGTTTACACCTCTATTTTCATTGATTTATGAATTTTAGAGAAATTTGATTTATTTTCTGTAATTAGGTTAGGTTGCAGAGAATAAGCTAGGTGAGTCTTAGTTTAATGAACCAATTGATTATTTTGAAATTTATATTTCTAGTGGATTTTCTGTTTGTCAAGGCTTGAATCTGTTTGATAGATTGGTTTGGGTTGGGTGGTTTTTGAAATGCTTTCTATTTTTGAAGGTACAGGGATTTCGTTATCTATTACGATTGCTTTTCGTTAGCTTCTTCTTCTTCTTTTTCTTATTTTTTTTTTAAATGCAGAAAAACAATAGTTTTATCTTTGATTTTTCAATTCCAATCTTGTAATCGACAACAATTTTCAACCGAAAATTGTTTATGTTTATGTGCAAATGTGAATGTTTAAAGGAAACATTCTGACAGTCCTTAACACGTTTGGTGTTGACATTTTTTCGGCTCGTTTAGTCGAGGAGGAAGAATAGGGAGCCAAAGGAAGAGAATGTGACACTTGGACCTGCTGTGAGAGATGGAGAGCATGTTTTTGGGGTTGCACACGTCTTTGCCTCATTTAATGACACATTTATTGTGAGTATGAAAAGTATGTTGTTACTCTTGCAGTAGATTTTGTTGGTGATCATCTGTAATGTTATTTGTGTCTTTGAACTGCAGCATGTGACTGATCTTTCTGGCAGAGAAACCCTTGTTCGCATCACTGGTATGTTACCTTTGTCAACTGATTCGGCGTCTGGGCTTATTGGAGTGTCCTGTGCTGTTGATATTGTTTGATTCTTTTTCCCACCGTTATGTTCTCATTATCTAAATGCATATCCTCCATGTATAAAATTTGGAAACATGCAAAACAAAGTCCCTTTTATGCTAGGAGGATGGGATTTGTGAATGTTACATCATTATCATATGTTTTCAAATAATATGAATGTATTTATGCACTAGAAAGAAATCTTGTGATTTAAACCTGTCAAATTTCAATCTGAATTTACCTTCGTTTCTTGGTTCATGTATACTAATGCTCGTCTTGTGGCATGACCTAATGTTGGAGAAGTACATATATTGATCCTGCAATTAATGTTAAATAGTGGTTTACTGTTATTTGCATATTTTGATAAGCTATATTTGTGTGTACAGGTGGTATGAAGGTGAAAGCTGACAGAGACGAGTCATCTCCTTATGCTGCTATGCTTGCAGCACAAGATGTTTCTGCCAGATGCAAGGTTTTCACTTCTTGAATTTAGTGTTCTTATCAAATGTTTAATCATGCATGTGTGTTGCTTTTGTTTCTTGTCCTCATTGCCTGATGCCATTTCATGTTTTTTTGTCCTGTCATTTTGTTCATATTTGATTGTGTTTTTCTGTTAGATATGACCAGCAAATTTCCTTGTATGCATGAGCTGTTGATCATTCATATGTTTATCATCTTACTTCAATAGACATTTTGCTTCTTTCTATTGCCAACTTATATGACTAAGTTCATTATTATCAATCAGGAACTTGGAATTACTGCTCTTCATATTAAGCTTCGTGCAACTGGTGGGAATAAGACCAAAACACCTGGTCCAGGAGCCCAGTCTGCTCTTCGTGCTCTTGCTCGATCTGGGATGAAAATTGGTCGCATAGGTGAGCCCTTACTATGTTTAGACGTGTCAGATTGTTGGATTGTTTACTACTATATATAATCATCTTTTTTCATACTTTTGCTCATTAATTAGTAGTTTACTACTATTATATCATCTTTTGTGAATATGGTGGTTATATGAGTGGCCTATGAAAGTGAATTTGAGTTACAAGTAATTGACTATATCTTTGCTAATCTTTGGTGTTTCATCTCTTAATTTCAGAGGATGTGACTCCAATTCCTACTGATAGCACTCGCAGAAAGGGTGGTAGAAGAGGAAGAAGGCTGTAAACTGTCTTCTATCTGATTAGCCTTTTTCTTTTTAAGTTTCCCTCTGGCAATGGGATGGTATGCAGTCCTAGTTGCATCTTCTTTTCAATTTTGGAACCAATTTATAGTTTTTATATCCTGATGAAGACTTGTGTTGAGCTTCATGTAAACACAATATTCCTTTAGCATGTTATTGGGATATTTGGTTTTCTTGCTCTACAACATATGATGTGATGAATTAAATTCCGAAATCTTTCATTGTGGTTTTTCAATTATATATCTGGAACCACGGAGTGGATATTGGGTAATTAGGAGGATATAAGTTCATTTACAAAGTTTTGTATCCTTAGGATTAAATGGATATTACCATTGCTGTTTAGACTTGGTGGTTGAAGTCGATGAACACAGGAAGTTGATATATTATCGACAGCCAATCATGGAGAAAAGCATTGCTGTATTGGTTAATATCTTATTAGAAAAGAGAAAGAGCTAGCTGTTACACACAGTAGATGTTGATTGTAAGAGCATTATCTAGAATTTGCACACCATTGCTCAAAAGTTTAAAATGAATTAGGAAAATTAGGGTGGTGATATTCGTAGTCGAAGGTAAGAATGGTTACTGCCTATGATCCGGACTATGTGCTGGAAAAAAGATTGATAGGCATGTTTACAGGGTAGAGGCATTATGGTTAAAAGGTAAATGCCTGATTAATTACTGATTGAAACAAAATAGTTGTTTGATTTACGTTAGGCGAATCTCTTATAAGTATATTTAAATATTAACCAATCATAGTATTTTTAAGGAGTAGTTTACAATTAAATCCCATTTTTCTTATTATCCAGGTTCTAACGTTCAAGTCTCAATGTACGATGACATAAATTCTCTTTTCTTTCTTTTTTTCTTGAACAAATGATTTGGCAAAACGACAATAAATATCTCCACTCAATTAAATTGACCAAGTAGACAAACAAGAAGACTTTGATTGATTCCCTAATAAGTTGGTTTCATTTAGGTCGGGAGGATCATATGTTGTAACAAAATTTGGTTGAAATAAGAGCTTTGACAATTAAAATAAAACAAAATTTTCTTACTAAGCTGGATCCAAAGTTGAAATCTCTCAAGTGTGAGAACAGAAATTCTCTGAATTAAAAATAAATAAATAAACATTTCCTCTGCAAAATGTCAGTACAATTCTAACTGCTTCGATCAATTAAACTGATTTAAGTAGACAATCAAATGTCATCATCTTGAATCATTGACTGATGCTTTTTCATAAAAAAAATTGTTCAAAATATCAAATATGTATATTTAAAATCAGTTTTTGGTCTTGTTTCAGAAGAAAATCAGTTATGCGTCAATAGGATAATTTAATTGGCTCCGGGTGTTACATTATTGGGCCTATTTGTCCATTTTCTTAGTTCTACCCTCCAATTTTGCCTCAACATTAATACGTTCTATCAACTGAATAACCTGAAAATTTTGTTCCTTTAATACATTTATGTGTACTCTTGACCATATGGCTCGGCCTCATTGATAATCAACTTCTTTAATTCTATTTGAGATTAAGGATTTAATCTTTTTTTTAAGTATTTATTAGAGTTAATTTTTACATATTAAGTGGACACCTGAGCTGACCTCCTTAAATTGTCATGTATGATTGTTGCGTTATAATTTTGCAATTGTACCTATTATTTTCTAATCGTTGGAGTTTTCAAATACTATTTCTAATCGTTATAAAAAATCAAACATATTGTTTTCTTTTTTTAAATTGAAATATAATTTTTATTAATATTTTTACATATTAAAATGCAAAAATGTCACGTCATATACAGAACAAAAAAACATATATAATCATATAATTACATGAAAAAAAAAAAATTTGGCGGAATATAATAATGTGCGAAGAAACTTTTTAGGAGTTTAAGATATTGTTACTTAAATAATATATTTTATTTTGTTATTATAAATCTCTGTTGCCTTTAACTAAATGTTAAAATATTTTAATTGAATTATATAAAATTACTTTTTTACTTTTTAAAATACTCCCAACAATTTTGAGATTGCAGGGGACAAAAATAAAACTTATTTAATTTTTTACGTAGGTTCAATTTCTTCCTCAAACCTAAATTTTTCTTTCAAAATTCATGAATAATAAAAAATTAGTAGCCCATACCATTCATCAATACATTATTCTTTTTTCTTTTCACCTCATCACGTGCTTAAAGCTTGACATAATTCGACATTTATAATAAGCTTCCATATAAACACACCAAAACCAATAAATTACACTTGTTAGCTCTTTGAGACATTTCACCGAACGTCTTCAACGTACGAATAATATGATGCAACCCAATAAACTTTTCAATTTTCAAATTATTGGGTCATTGCTACAATTCCAATTTCCATACCAATCTAACTTCTTTTCAAATCCTATTACTTCTCACCTTATTTGTTCAAATAGATATTCCATAAATTCATCTTTTGACAACTTTTACCGATCTCGGACTTGTTCAACTCAAGGTTTTTTATCCTAATTATTATAAAATAAGAGACCTTATCCGGCTCTAATCGTCTTAGTATTTTAATACTCGCCTTAATTATTGAAGCGACTCAATTTCTCTATTTTAAAAATAAGAGTGTTGAATAGAACCAACAAATACACTATTCAAAAATTATTTAAGCGTTCCACCACGTTAAGATGTGTCATGCCCTATAAATTACAGGCACTTATGATTACTTTAGATCTAACATGAAGGAGTGGTGAAAAGATCGATCCAATCACCATACCTACTTCTGTTTAATCAGACTCTCGTTCTCTGATACTCACAGGTGCAGAGGTCCTATAAAAAGTAAAAACAATACATAAAAGAGGACTTTTTAGACTTTTTATTTTTAAAAGAAGGGAATTCCTAGGGGAGATCATCTCTCAACAGTTGAGAAAGAGATTTCACTCACGAATATTTTTCAAGTCCAGCCTTCTGGGTCGGTAAAACACTCAAACACTCATATTTTTCCTCTTTTCATTCGATCCTGCACCATTCCCTGACTTGAGCATCAGAGTTTATTCGTCGGTGATTCAACTTTACTCTTAGCTCATTTTTCTATGATTTTAGGTAGTCCTCGAGGAGGTTCTATGTCGATCGCAATAGTAAATCTGTGTGCTGCCCTGAGTCTTTCGTCCTTGAAAAATTTGGGGATCAACAATTAGCGCTGTCTATGAAAAATAAACTAAAAGCTTGAACTGAAAACTTAGAAGGTATTTCGTGTAGGTATGGCAGAAAATACACGCAGTCGACTTTCAAAAAAAGTGCGAAAAGAAAAAAACGGGGATCCTTCTCACATTAGCGAAAAAGGGACCACTACGAATTTGTCAGATGAGAATGAGATACAAGCTCAACTCGTTGATGGCCCGGCCAATCAAGCCACCGTTAGGACTGAGGGATGTGACTCCTGGCAGATAGAAGGAGGGTCAACGGAACCGAAAAGTGTAAGAGCGACTGATAATCAAAAGATTATTGAACTGGAATGCAAAAATCAACTGCTAAAAAAAGAAGCGACAAGGTTATGAGCGTTGGTTTGATGACAAGAGCATGAAGGGAAGCACTAAATTGTGCTAGAAACTTCAGAGGTAAGGGTCAAGTATCTTCCAGGAGAGAGGAGCCGAAAAGTCCAAAACTCAACTAGGGGAGCTGCTGCAAAAAGCGTCCGCTTTACCAACCTTCAAAAAGGGAAGGGTAAGATAGATGCCTCTGACGAAGTAAGAATGCATGACAATAATGAATCGATGATGTTTGCTACTCCGTGCAGCCTTAAAATAGACCTGAAGATCCTCACTAGACCCAAGCATACTATGGTGGACCTGCAATCTCAACTCGATGAGATCAAATCCCTAGATTATAGTGTCTAACCTACGAATCCGTAGGTGATCAAAACCTGTATCAGGAAAATATTGGATGAAATTGGAATCGGAGGAACAAGGATGAGTCTACTAAAAAGCACGGGCCAAAAATCTAATATAGAAAGATACGGTGATTCTCCCTTCACCAGAAATATACTAGAGCTGACCATTCCTAGAAAGTTTAAAATGCCGTAAATCATATTTTACTCTGAGAAGATCGACCCCATACTGCATCTGAACCCCTTCAGGAAAATGATACATATTCAAGGGTTAAACGACCTTTAAATGTGCCGATTGTTCCCGGTGACATTGGAAGGGCAGCCCAAAATGTGGTTCAGAAGCCTTCCAAAAGACACTGTCGGGAGTTTTCGACAAGTAGGCCAAAGCTTTGTGGAAGAATTTTGAGGTGCCGTGGAAACTGCTTATAGTGCAAGCGCCCTCCTCCTATTACGGCAAGGCTCTGTTGAGAGCTTACAGAGTTTTATGTCAAGATATCATAAAGAAGTAATACAATTGGGGGCTTTTCATCATCTACTAGCACTGGAAGGATTGAGGAGGGGGCTTCGAGTGGAGAGAGGATGATACGCCATTAATAAGTGATCTATCACCACATACGAGGCAGCCAGAAGTGAGCTCTTTGACGAAATAGACATTGAAGACCAGGTATTCCTGAGGAAACAGGAGAAGAGGGTGGACCGGATCCAGCAAAATGATAGGAAACTTTTTTCGAGAAGAGACTTGAGAAAACTTGAACGTGCCAACTAGAATGACAAAGGCAATAGACACATCCGACCATTCTGACAAAGGGACACAGTTAAGAAGCCAGCCCCCGATAGAGAACAGCGGCAAGAGGGTCAGAGGGGTGAAAGGAATTTTGTTCAATTGAATGTTCCCCTCTTGCAAGCTTTATAGTACGCAAAAGACAATGGACTCTATATAGCAGAGCTGACCCCAATGAGGTCTAATAGAGCTAACATTTCAGATAGCCAATTTTGTGAGTACTATAGGTGTTACGGGCACAGCACTGGTAATTATTTTTATTTGAGAGAACAAATTAATTTTTTGGCCAAAAATTGATACCTGGATCAGCTGCTGGCCAACCCTAAGGGCGGGGAATCCCATCGAGTTAAGAAATACAGAACTATAGTGATATCAGGCAAACCCACCCTGACAGGGAGATCGAACCGTTCTAGAAAAAATTACTCAAAATACTCTCTGCCAAACTCAGTAATAATTTTCACATCATAAACATTCGAGAGGCAAAAAAGCTAAGGATCGCATTGGTACCAATAATGTTTACCGATGCGAATGAGGTGGGCGTGTATTATCTCCACGACGATACCTTGGTAGTCACAATAGATATAGGAGGAAAGGAAGTCAATCGAATCCTCACTGACACAGAAAGTTTGGCAGACATCATTGTCAAAGACGCACTCGATGCATTGGAAATAAATAATGTAAGGCTAGGAGATCTAGAGTCCGTGTTACATGATTTC
>JAWDEX010000006.1:6536212-6562588 GCA_035221805.1 Trichilia hirta | reverse complement strand
GGCATCTGTGTTTATGGGTGATACTGGATCCTTAGCCCTTGGTGGTGCATTAGCTGCAATGGCTGGTTGTACTGGAATGTTCTTTCCATTGTTTGTTTCATCTGGTATCTTTGTTGTGGAAGCATCATCTGTTATTTTGCAGGTATGCCCAATTGATTGTGCTCGCTCCCTCAATGCTTATTTAAAGATTGTTCTTTTTGTCACCTGAAGGCACAGTATTGATGCATTTAGGAATACTTAGCAAGTTCTTGCAGCATTGATGCCGTGCTTCTTCACTTCTTCCCCCAACCCTTTTCTGTCCTATTTATTTATAACATGCTTATAATCTGTGTACTGCAGATATATACATTTTTTGTTGATTTATTGCTGGATAAGCATAATGACTCACACAAAGCTCTTTTGGCTTGAAGTTTCTGGAACTGATAATGAATGGTGTATTTTGCCGGGTGCACAACTTTCATGGGTTCAATAATTTGCCTTTATTTCATTTCAGGTTTTTTACTTCAAGACAACCAAGCACTTGCAGGGAACCGGACGCAGATTGTTTAGAATGGCACCCTTTCATCATCACTTGGAACTATGTGGGCTTAAAGAGCCAATAATTGTGGCATGTGCTTATGTCATATCATCAGCGTTGGCTGTAATTGCTGGATATATAGGTCTTATAGCGGCATAACTTGTAACACAACTTTTTGCCATCTCCCATTATTTTTGTAGTTAGGATCAACAAAATTAGTACCTTTCAGTTTCTTTCAGCCAAATTACTAGCATCTGGCACAAAGGATTTTGTTCAATTAAACTTTTTTGACCATTTGCTTTTAGTAAATGAGAAAGGGAAAGCAGTATAATCTATATGCGCACACGAGCTTACTCTAGTTTTGGACCGGAGGGTTGCTGTAATTGTAATTTTAGCCTAAAAACGCAAAACACAATAGTTGATTATGTTGTATGAGTTATAATGAAGAATCACTGTTACCCGTGGCTTATCAATTAGATGGTATGATGTTCTCAATTTAAATTTCAGATGCATTTACAAATTTGCATGCTCTTGGACACCTGTTACTGTCAGAAATTCTTTTTCGCAAATTTAGCCCGTTTCCAACCGAAGTGTTGGTTATTTAATAAAAAGAATGGGACATTTCTACGGATAAATTTTTTTGCTTTTATTTTCATAGGGAAAATTAAAACAATTGAAAGTCTAGCAACAACATTTCGAATGAAGGGGAAATGAATAAAAATTCGAGACTTACTAAAAAAATCTTTTGTTTTTTTATTTAACCCCAAATGACATTAAAACTAATAAAAATATCAAAAGCCCTTGAAGCACAATAAATTACACCACCAAATTAATCAATACATTATACGTATACCAAAAGAAAGCGTTGCATGTACGAGGTCCAAACATGGAGAAGGGGAAACAAAACAAAAGGCAGGGTTTTTTTTTCGTAATTAGAGGAGAAAAATGTTGGTCTAACGTGTCAATTCGAAACTCTCCACTCACGTAGGAGTAGTAAAGCCCTAATCCATCTACTGATATTATAAACGCTTGTAGCCACCAAAAACTTCAGTATCTTGTTTAGGGTTTTGCATTTTCTAACTCCCAAACTACAAAAACCCTACTCTTCTGAGTTTATCTGATCTTTTCGAAGCCATGGTAAGAACAAATCTCGAACCAATTGATGCATTTATTTTTTGGCTACTTGGATCTGTCTGTGTTTCTCTGTCGCACAGTTTACACCTGGTTTATTTTCGATGATTCAATAATGATCTACGAGTTTTAGAGAATTTGATATCTTTTCTGTTATTAGGTGCGGACGCAGAGAATAAACTAGGTGAATTCTAGTTTAATGAACGAAGTAATTGTTTTGAAATTTGTAGTTCTGGTGGATTTTCTGTTTGTCAGGGCTCGAATCTGTTTGATAGATTTGGGTGGGTTGGGTGGGTTTTGAAATGCATTCTCTGTTTGAAAGTAGAGTGATTTCTTTATTCATTACAATTGCTTGTCGTTAGCCTCTTCGTTTTAAAATTTTTTAAATACAGGAAACAATAGTTTTATCTTGATTTTTCATTTCCAATTGTCAACTGGAAATTGTTTCTGGTTATGTACACATGTGAATGTCTATTGGAAACATTCTGACTGTCCTTAACACGTTTGTTGTTCGCATTTGGTCTGCTTCTGTAGTCCCGGAGGAAGAATAGGGAGCCAAAGGAAGAGAATGTGACACTAGGACCTGCTGTGAGAGATGGAGAGCATGTTTTTGGGGTTGCCCACATCTTTGCCTCATTCAATGACACATTTATTGTAAGTATGAAAAGTATGTTGTCACTCTTCCAATAAGCTTTTGTCGGTGTCCATCGTAATTTTATTTTGTGTTTGAACCACAGCATGTGACTGATCTTTCTGGAAGAGAAACCCTTGTTCGCATCACTGGTAAGCGAACTTTTTTTCAATTTACTCTAAATCTATGTGCATTAAAGTTTCCTGTGATGTTGCTATTGTTTGTTTTGTTTTCCCACTTGAGTCCTGGGGATACACTATTATGTTCTGATTCTAAATGCATATACTGTTTAAGATTTGGAAAAAAAGCAAACCAAGTCCCTCATATACAAGGAGGATGGGATTTGTGAGCGCTACATCATAATCATATGTTTTGAAATTAATATGAATATCTTTGTGAATGCTCTTTAACAACCTAACGCTGGAGAAGTAGATATTTGATCCTGCAATTAATGTTAACTCGTGGTCAGTACTATTTGAATATTTTGAGACGTTATAGTTGTGTGTACAGGTGGTATGAAGGTGAAAGCTGACAGAGATGAATCTTCTCCTTATGCTGCCATGCTTGCAGCACAAGATGTTTCTGCCAGATGCAAGGTTTTCACTTTGTTGACTTTAGTGTTCTTATCAGATGTTTAATCATGCTTGTGTGTTACTTTTGTTTCTCGTCCTGATTGCCTGATGCCATTTCATGTTTTCTTGCTGTCATTTTGTTCGTATTTGATGGTGTTTTCTGTTAGATATGATCACCAAATTTCCCTGTATGAATGAGACATTGATTGTTCATATGTTCACCATCTTATTTCAATAAATATTTTCCTTCTTTCTATTGCCAATTTATGACCAAGTTCCATTATTATTAATCAGGAACTTGGAATTACTGCTCTTCATATTAAACTTCGTGCAACTGGTGGGAATAAGACCAAAACACCTGGTCCAGGTGCCCAGTCTGCTCTTCGTGCCCTTGCTCGTTCTGGGATGAAAATTGGTCGGATAGGTGAGGCCCTTAGAATGTAGCAGTTTACTTGTATGTCGTCTTTTGTGAATATGGCAATTGCACGAGCTTCCTATGGAAGTGAATTTGAGTTGCAAATAATTGATTATATCTTTGCTAATCTTGAGTGTTTCATCTCCTAATTTCAGAGGATGTGACTCCAATACCCACTGATAGCACTCGCAGAAAGGGTGGCAGAAGAGGAAGAAGGCTGTAAACTGTGTCTCTTGTTTCATTGGCTTTTTTTTTTTTCCAGTTTGGTACTCCAATTGGATAGTTGGTCCCCATCTACTTTCGAATTTTGGAACTAATTTATAGTTTGGCTTGATGAAAGGCTTGTGTTGAGCTTCATCATGTAAACATATTGTTGGGATATTTGGTTTCTTGCTCTACAACATATAACGTGATGAATTAAATTCTGAAATCTTTCCTTGCTCCTTTTCTATTGTATATGAATTCATTCCCATCTGAAACCATGGCGTGGATACTGGGTAAATAGAAGGGTATAAATTCATTTGCAAAGCGCTGTATCATTAGGATTAAATGGATATTGCCGTAGCTATTTAGACTTAGTGGTTGTAGTTGATATATCATCTGCAGCCAATCATGGAGAAAAAGCATTACTTTATTGGTTCATACATTATTAGAAAAGAGGGCAGAAGTTGCTACATGCATGGAGCAGGTGTAAAGATAATTGTGTTGATAATTCCTTGTGCAATAGATGTTGATTGTGTAAATTTAAAGGTGGTATCTGAATTGCACACCATTAATCAGTAAGTTCAAATTGAATTTAGAGAATAAGGGTGGTGATATTTGTAGTTGAATGTCTATGAACCGGAATATTTACCAGACATAAGATTGATAGGTATGTTTACAAGTTAAATGCTTTGAGGTTGAAAGGTTTTGTGGAATACTTAAAAGGTTTCCTCAACAGTATGAATTGAAGTTGATGGGCGCAGGATATTCATCCGTATTATTTTAAATTGTTGATTATCTTCTCCGACCCCGGGGGAAGAGGTTAATCCACCTCGTTTATATCATAATATATCGGTTGGAATCCTTAGTCATTCGTATAACTTTTAGTACGGTGTAACAATTGAATTCAATTCGGTTGACCGTTTAATTCTTTCTTTTTTTCTTTGTTATTAACTGGCTCATAACGTGCAAGTAACTCTAGCATGAATGAGTATAAAAATCTTCTAAAATTGAATAAAAATTATTAATGAGAATAAAATTCTCCTAAAATCGAAGAAAATTTCCTGGGCAAAATGACCACAAATTTCTCTGACTACCGGCTCAAATAAATTTGATTAAGCAGACAAGTAAGAAGATTTGCTTGATTGATCCAAAATTCTTGTTTGATTTACGTTAGTAGAATATGTTTGAAGAAAGTTGGTTTAAATCTGTAATCGATCATGGTATTTTTAAAGGATAGTTGATAGTTAAATCCCATTTTTCTTATAAACCAGTTTCTCACGTTCAAGTCTCTCAATGTATGAGGAAATAAATTCTCTCCTTCTCTTTTTAACAAATCATTTGGCAAAATGACAATTAATCTTTAACTAATCCACTCAATTAAATTGACTAGGTAGACAAACAAGAACACTTGATTGATTCATAAAAAATTATTTCATTTAGATCAGGAGAATCATATGGTTATAAGAAAATTGAATATTAAAATAAAATTTTCTCATTAAACCGATTCTTAAGTCGAAATCTCTCAAGTCTGAGAAATGAAATTCTCTGAATTAAAAAAATATAAAAATACATTTCCTTGGCAAAATGACAACACAAATCCAACTACTATGCTCAATTAAGCTGATTTAAGTAGACAATCAAATGTTATCAACCTGAATCATTATCCATTAAATATTCATGTCCAAAATATGTAAATTCAAAACCAGTCATGTGTCAATGAAATAACTTAATTGGGTCCATTTTTACATTATTGGACATCAAATTTGCACTCATGATATTGCCTATTGGTCCATTTTCTTAATAAACTCAACTATCTATCTCTACCTTCACATTTTGCCAAACCAATAATACCTTTTATTGACTCAATAACAAGAAAATTTTGTTCCTTTCTTACATTGATCTATACTCATTGACCATTTGTTTCATTCATAATCACCTTCTTTAATTCCACATGAGATTAAGGATTTAATCTATTTTATGTATTTATTAGAGTTAATTTTCTCACATATTAGGTCGACTCGACACCTCCTTATATTGCCATGTATGATTGTTGCTTTGTAATTTTGTATCAATTATTTTCTAATTATTGGAGTTTTCAAATTATATTAGATACAGGATCAATGTTCCACTATTTTTTATGTGATAACAACTATTCAAAAATTTTCTTTTTTTAATTAAAAGTATTTTTTTTACGAATACTTTTAATATTAAAATGAAAAGGTGTCACGTCATATATGGGACCAAAAAACACAACCATAGTCATATAATTACATGAAAAAAACTTAAGAATATAATAATGTCAGTATATGAAGAAACCTTTTATTTTTTTTCAAACTACTAATAAAATAAATAAAATTAGTTGATAATTCAACGCTTGTCTTGAGCGATCTTCGCTGTATTTTCCACGTCATCTCCTCGCTCAACCAGCTGGATCTCAGACTCATTTTCCATTTTCCCTCTCCCTCGCCGTCATATTTGTATTAGTCGTCCCTCTGGTCAGAAAATCTGAAACTCGCCACCACATTTCTAGAAGGTGTCGTTTTATCATTTCCAACACATTCTCACACAAAAACGACACCGTATGCCTGCCCTTTCTCTCTCCATCCGTCCCTCCCATAAATAATCTGATACACACGATTCGATCTCTGTTCTTCTTTACTGCGGCTCAAAGGAAGAATTTCATCTTCGAAAAGAAGAAGAAGAAATATAAATGGATTTCTCTTCCTTATTATCTCTTACACTGTCTCAATACCTAGTCTCTTTTCTAGCTCTGCTCTTTCTAATTCAGCAGATCGCTTACTGGAAAAAGAAACGCCACGCTCCTGGTCCGGTTTTTGTGTTGCCATTTCTGGGTAACGCTGTTTCTTTAGTTCGTAATCCGACCAAGTTCTGGGAAGAGCAAGCGGCATTTGCTTCTCGGTCTGGTTTTTCAGCTAATTTTATCATCGGTAAGTTCATGTTGTTCATACGAAGTACTGAACTTTCTCATCTTATTTTTTCCAATGTTCGGCCGGACGCTTTCCATTTGGTGGGTCATCCTTTTGGGAAAAAACTTTTTGGTGAACATAATCTCATCTACATGTTCGGTCAAGAGCACAAAGATCTCCGCCGTCGGATCGCACCGAATTTCACCGCCAAAGCTCTCTCGACATACATCTCTTTACAGCAGATAATTATACTCAAACACTTAAAGAAATGGGAGAAGTTATGTAACTCGACAGGTGGAGAGGAAAACCCGATCTCTCTCAGGCTTCTTGTTCGGGACATGAATCTAGAAACTTCGCAGACGGTTATTGTCGGACCTTATTTAGGGGAAGAACCAAGGGTGAAATTCAACTGCGACTATAATCTTTTCAACGTCGGCTTAATGAAACTGCCAATAGATCTTCCAGGTTTCGCGTTTCGAAACGCTAAACTTGCTGTGGAACGGTTAGTAGAAACGCTAACGGTTTGCACACGAGAGAGTAAAAATAGAATGGCTGGAGGCGATGAACCTTCGTGTTTGATTGATTTCTGGATGCAAGAACAAGACAGAGAAATCGAGACGGCCGGGGAAGACGCACCGCCACCTCACTCCTCTGACCATGAAATCGCCGGCCACCTCTTTGACTTCCTATTTGCAGCTCAAGATGCTTCAACTTCGTCACTTTTGTGGGCCGTGACGCTTCTCGACTTGCATCCAGTAGTCTTGAGCAAAGTTCGTGAAGAAGTTTCGAAAATATGGTCGCCGGATTCTGATCATTTGATAACGGCTGATCAGATTAGAGAAATGAAGTACACGCAGGCGGTGGCGCGTGAGGTGCTCAGGTATCGAGCCCCGGCGACGATGGTACCGCACATTGCGGCTGTGGACTATCCATTGACCGAATCCTACATTATTCCCAAGGGCACCATTGTTTTTCCCTCCGTTTATGAGTCTTCTTTTCAAGGTTTCACCGAGGCAGACCGGTTCGACCCGGACCGGTTCAGTGACGAGAGGCAGGAGGACCAGGTTTATAAAAGAAACTTCATGGTATTTGGAGCTGGAGCCCATCAATGTGTGGGCCAGCGATATGCCTTGAATCATTTGGTTTTGTTCATCGCTATGTTTTCGACGTTGCTCGATTTCAAAAGATATAGAACCGACGGATGTGATGAGTTCATATACAGTCCAACGATTTGCCCCCAGGACGGATGCAAGGTTTACCTCTCTAAGCGTTGCACACGTTACCCCAATCTGTCTGTGGAATGACCAAAATGGTCCTAGAGAATTTTTTTTCAGTCTTTGTTGCCTGTTGTTTTGCCCGATTAGCACGGGTGGATTGGTCAATGACTGTGTTCTCTTGTAATTTTCCTTATTTTATTTCCTGTGGGTTTGCATAGATTTTGATGGACGGCTAGGATAGTTTAGAAAAAGAAAAAAAGATAATTGTTTGTGTGAGGAAATGGAATAAATCAATGTTTAACGATATATTGTTATTACTTTTCTTCAAATTGTATAATTTCTTTCAATTGTCTATTAGTTGTTTTCCGACTCATTTTTGTTGTTGCTATATCCAGATCCATTTGTCTCTACCAAAGAAAAGATTGTCTGTGTGTTTGAGAAGTAAACATGTTTTAGTTTTTGTTGTCTGTTGAGATGAATGTTATCCCACTTTTTAAGACAGAACACAAGAATTGTAGGTAGCTGGGTACGAAGCATTTACCAAAATTTTTGGATTATTAAATAAATTAACACATTCTTTGTAACGGAATTAATACAGCTCCTTTTCCCCACAAATTCAGTTAGAATTTAAACAATTTAGGCTATCGTTGCAAAATAATTTGTAAATGGTCCAACCAAACACCTCACACTAATGATAGTGTATTTTTTTAATTCATTTTGTTACAGGAACAAGGTCAAAAATTAATTAAAATTTTTAAAAATGGAGATTAAAATATTCAATTATTAAAGGTTGAAAAGTCAAAAAATACCCAAAATTATTTTTATAATTTTAAATTATAAATATTTATTGATGAATTAAATAAAGATTATCCATGGTAGGTATAATATTATATAGTTCTAAAAGTAAAACACGAAAGAATATTGCTTCTTTTATAAGGACATAGCTACAATGCAAATGTATTGCACAAATTGTAAATGATCTCAATTTTTTTTTTAATAACTTTTAATTTATTAAAAAAAAAAAAAACTGTGGAGTGTGAGGAAATGTTATGTACTATACATAAAACTATAAATAATGTACTATGATTATTTTGATAAATATCTTGTAATTAATTTCCTTTGTAAGTGATATGGTTATATTTTCTTCTAATAATTGATTGTGTTGAGAATTGAAGAAAAAATAAAAATGTTGACAGATATTGACTTTCTTTATAGGATCTCAACAATATTAATAACAATTAGGTCAGTTATAATATAAAACATTTTCAATTAATTATTGATGACGTTTGTGGATCCCACAAAAAATTTAATCCATAAATCGTTCAGCTGGAATAAAATATCAAGTTTTGGCTGATATTATTATATCCATATTTTTATTCACTATAAATTTTTAATATTAAATTAAAACTAGATATAGATATTTGATAGATATCTAATCAATGTAAATATTCATAAATTTTTTGTAAAATTTTTATTTTAATTTAATTTATATCTACAAGTAGGATGTACAAATATTTTATATTTATTTAAAATTTTATTGTTTTATCAATAGTTTAAAATAAAAATATATTCACATAAAATATTAAGTCTACGACTATTAACATTAAATTAAATTATTCACAATATATAATTTTATAATATAATTAATATATAAATTGTTTTAAAATAAAATAAAACTCTCTAAAATTATAAATATTCGTATAATCACAAAATGTAATAATTTTTTTCATTTGACTTTCGTTTATTAAAACATATAAAAATAAATAAATAAAGTAATTAAATACCTCACTAATATCCATGAATACTTCATCGTATCAAAATTATTTTCAAATTGTCACAAAATATTTTAATCTTAAATTCATTTAAAAACTTACCATATTTTTTTTTCATTAGGATTGAATAGTAACAAATTTGCTAGTTTGCAAATAAAATTATCATCTCTAGTTGTAATATATTAACTACTATATTGTATTTTTTTCATATTTAGAAAAAATATAAGAGTCTCACAACAAATAATTAAGTTGAACGAGTAAAACATAATACATTTTTAAATCAAATATTTCAATGCCGACAAATATTTAAAATTTTGAATAAATTCGTACTAAGAAAAGATTTTGGCTTGTAAAACATATGTATGATAATTAAATTGAAACGGACAAATTATTAATTTATTTTTAAAAAAAATATGCCTATTCCATCTAAAGTTAAATTGAAATCCTAACTAATTTTCCTAAATAATCCAATTTTTTTTATTTTATATATATATATATTTTAGAGCTGATTAAACATCGAAGCATTGTATGTTCCTTTTATAATAATAATAATAATAATAATAATAATAATAATAATAATACCAATTGAATCACAAATTATGCATTGATTCTCACAAAAAGTCAACTGAATTTGTAAATTTCATATTAAAATTCAAAGCAATCCAGCAACCGTATTATTCTCTATAAGGTGTCTACTATTTTGGTTGGCCAATTGGCGATTCGTTTCTTACCAATTGAGGCATTATTGAATTACGCTTATGGTCATAGAAGGATCGAATTGTTAATCATTGTATATAAACCTTTTGTTTTTATAAAATACTATTGTTTATACATAATAAAATTTAGAAGATGTTTAGCATTAATGTGATCATGTATTAAAAAATTTATATAATTATAATTATTAGTTTTATGAGTAATGAATTTTAAAATAAATATATATGACCAAAATTTATTGGGTAAAACTGAAATTACGCAGATAATTCACCTACAATTTTCTTTACATTTAATGATTTTTATCATAAATCTTACAATAATCACGATTTCAAATTCGTAATATAAGTCATGATTTTAACATAAGTCACAACAACCCAATCTCAAGTATATCTCTAAATAAATATGTGCATAGTCTTTTTCTTAATCATGAATATAAGTTTAATTTCTCTCGCACTTTCCTCTTGATGGCCTACTACTCTTCCTTGTGCGATCACAAGATTTGAACAAACCAGACAAAACTTTTAGGTCAAAATTTGGAAATAAACATAGATTCCCATCTAGATGGTCAAAAATGGAATAGCCAATACAAAATGAAAATTGTTTTTGGAAATCAATAAATGAAGATCCATGCACCGCTGCATGAACGACACTTTGCCACCAAAAAGACACAACATCATTACTGTTCAGTTTTTTTTTTTTTTTTTTCAACAAACGAGGGCTCGGTGTATTCAAGACCCCGAAATCATCTGATTGTTCAGCAAAATAATGGGATTCAATTGGTCAGGAACTTATATTTTAATCTGTCTTTCATACGGGCTTACAGCTAATCTTGTATTCCCACCAGACCAACCACACATGGATACAAAAAATGGTTGGGATATGTTGATTTATTAACACGATAATATTAAAAATATACAAATATTATTCAAAATTCATATATTAATACCATTGTAAAAGAATTTTATCAATTAAACTAATTAATACCTTTTGTTTTAAGTTTTATATCATGGCTGTTGAATGAGCATTTGTAGAGAAAATAAAAATGGAAACTGACTAAAAAGGGAAGAATGTTTGACCCGAAAGCTCGGCTTGAATATTTTCAAATCGCGTGTGCGTACAAAAATTGACAGTTTGTTCAAAAGCAAAATTGAAAAACAAAAAATTGATTTCTAGAATATTGGATAAATAAAAAATATTAACAAATATATAACTTATATAATATTCGAATATCGGTTTCATGGATTCTGTAAAAAATGAATTGAGTGTAATTTGATAGAAACATGTGCTATATCCTTAATTTAACAATAAAACCAGCTTCAATTATTACTTGTATTTTAAATTAATTATCAATTAATTAAATCATGATTTTAATCTATGAATTTTTGTTCTATGAATCATTTTTTATGTACTATGTGGATTTTGCTTCGTTTGCATGAGTTGTACTGTCACTTATTGTTGGTCTATTGTTATGATGAGGTAATTTTTTTCAATTAAATAAAATTATTAATATATTACTAAAAGTTAATTATATATAATTTTTATTTTAAATTTGTATAATGTTAGTCTACGACATTTTCAAGTAGGATTTTTTAATTTTTAAATATTTTAAGTAATTATTTGTACCATTTTATCAGCTTTTCGCTTGCATATAGGCTAATAAGTTTTTCGTGTGTGAGGTTGTGAGTGCGACTCGATTGACATAAACTCTCGTGCCGGGTCGTGACGGCCCAATCCAATTAATTTTTGTGCCTCAGATAACAATCCAACCGATAGTTATACGAACTCCCTTGAAGCTAGCCCAGCCCATATTTCATCTCCAACTGTAAACAAAACTCAGCCCATATTTCATCTCCAACTATAAACAAAACTTAAGAATCAAATCGAAAGAAGAATAACTCCCGCAGAAGCATAGGAGCCCCTCCCAGCCCAGTTCAGTCCAGCCCCATCATCTGGTTAAAATTCGAAGTATTGTCGTTGGGTCAAAGTTTGCCAGCTCAGCTTCACCTGCTACACCTTCTGGCTCTTCCTTTCCTCAACGCTAATGATTATGAAAAAAAAAAACAAAAAAAAGGTCAACAAGAAATTAATCATATTATTTACCTCCCTCTTCCCCGTCGCCACGGAGGAGTGGGAGAAAAATTGCGGCGCTGCGAATTCCTTACCGTATATCGTCTCAATTATAGCAGAAAAGAAATAATAACCAATTAAAAAATGAACGAAGAAGAGAAGATCAGAGATGTCCCCGGTAACTCACAGAATCAGTATTACTACGGCACGTTTCAAGGCGTTGCGAATTACTGCCCTCCATTCCCTCAGCCACCGAATCAGCCGGTCGTCGCGTTGCCACAACCTATTCCTCCTCCCGGGACCACCGGTTATCCCCAGATTTATGGACACGGCTACCAAACCGTAACAGGTTAAATTTGTATATAGTTTCTAATATTTGCACATACTTCGAGATTTTTGAGAATTTCGATATGGAATTTTGGTAATTATTTGTGATGATAATAATTTTGGTTAAATTTTTTGCTTTCAGTGGAAATATCAATCATTGATTCTATTACTATTGATTGTTCTGTTAATAATTGCTAATAGAAATCGAGTAATTTACCTCCAATTGTATAAAATGAATTATTTTGACAATTATATGTTAATTAAGTGTTTAATACATGTTAATGATATATTTTTCTGTCATTTATATTTTTGCTGATTTTTAAGGTTACGCTATTGTGGAGGGAAGACCTGTGAGAGAACGCCGCCTTCCTTGCTGTGGCCTTGGCATGGGATGGTTTTTGTAAGTTGTACATTGACTGTTGTTTTTATTTTTATTGTTTCTGCATTAGCGGTGATGACATTTTTCAGTTTTTCTTGTCTTTCTTTGACAAGAATTTGAATTTGAATATGTTTTTGCTTTGTTTTATTTCGAGAATCCAAGGTGCATTAAATTTGACAAATAGGCATTCATAATTTATTGCAGTGTCGAATACAAAAAGTCTAGAAATGTCAATAATTTCTTTTCTTCATGCCAGTGTCAATTAAGCAGATTGGAAATAGAATTTCACTTGGGCCTTATTCACGATGAAAGATATCGGAATGCCTTTTTTGTTTTAATGAATAGTGATTTCAGTATTACTGCATTACTGTGGCCATGTCTGTGGGCCAAAAAGTTAGTTTTATTGGGATTTAGGATTTAGTTGATGTAGATCACTGTAACGATGCCATTTGAATGTGATAAATGTATGGAGGTTTCTCTTACACAAGCTCCAGCAGTCATTCCAAATGTTGCACGTTTCTTTGATTTCTAATTATCATTGCTTTGTTTTCTAGCCTTTTCTTTTTTGAATTTGTTTGCGCATTTTAGTTGTTATTATTTGACTCTTCTACTCCAATCAACCCTCTCATTCCTTTCAGGAAAAAAAAAAGTTAAAAAGCAGTGTATTGTAGTTGTTTGAATAACTGAAAGTGAAAAAGAGCCAAGTGTTTGATATTCAAATATAAGCAAAAATGATGTCCTTAATGAGTTCAAGTGGATGAAGATGTGGCCTATAACCAGTTATCCATTTCTTAACTAAAATTGCGGTCTCGGCCATGCATAGTGACTAATAAACTTGAAATCCAGGTTTGTAACTGGCTTCTTCCTTGGTGGCATTCCCTGGTATGTTGGAGCTTTCATTGCATTTTGCGCACAAGTGGATTACCGAGAAAAACCTGGATACATTGCATGTACAATTGCTGTAAGTTCACTATTTATTCACTGAAACATAGGTATCCTTCTATTGTTTTGCTTAATAGCCTCAACTACTATAAATTTATGAACGGCTTAAGACAAAGCACCGGTGGCAGTGCTATTTTTCTCAGTAAACCATGTATAGTATAGTTCACGGGTAATTTAGGCGTGTTATCCTAACTTATGCTGCTGTTATATCTTTTTGAGATAACATATACAGTCCATTTGTTGTTTATGGATCCACGGACATCGGAATTTTTTATTAAATCTGTGTGCTGAGATGTATCTGTTCAGTTGTTAACTTGGTAGTGCTCTTGCTTCCTTCACTATGCGTCTCTTACCTTTCCTGTTGATGATAATCACTCCTTGAGTTGCCGTGAGCTAAAGAATTTTGTCTTTACTTTTTGTCAAACATGCCTTTCCCTTTCCACTTTCTACTATCTAACAATTTTTTTGCAGTCGATTCTTACATTGATTGCCATCATGCTTGGGGTGACAAGGGGATCCCATACTTGGGGAGATTAATACGGGCTTCAAAATTGATTGTACATTCATCATGTTCTAAACATTATTTAGTTGGGAGTTGTGATATTTGAACATGTAAAGCCAACTATTGAAATTATTGAATGTTCATATTTATGCCTATAGTAGTTGATATTGGATCAACTCAGATGCTTTATATACATATAATATTAGAAAGTAATTATATTTGGAAGTTGAGACTCTTGAAATGTCATAATTAATTTATTATCAATCAATCTTTTTTGTTCCCATAAATTAAGTATAAAATGTTAGAGAAATTGAAGAAAAACGATAAAAAAAAAACGATATATAGATCGTTGAATTCTTCATTTTGCTTTGAGAATATGAAAATTTTAAATTACGAGAAGGAAATTAATAAAAACTCAATATCACATGAACATATGTTTTTGAAAGATTTTGATTTAATTAAAAGTTTAATCTATAGAAAAAAACACATAATTTAGACAATTCAATTTTTTTTTCATCAAAATTTAAAACAAAATAGTAATTTATTCGAATATTTACCATCAGTCAAGTGTCCTTTTTACTAGTTTCATCAATTTAATGTCCACTGTGAGGTAGCTTTTATCAGTCTATTTATTTAAGGCATATTTGAACAAGGTTGGATTGTCTTTGTAGTATTTATCGACTCTTTATCACGTACATATGTTAAGTCAAAATCTTTTTTTTTTTTTTTTTTTTTAATTGTTTTTACAGGAAGAGTTCCAGTTAGCATTATTCAAGACAAACAAAAAGGAAAGCTTGTTTGCTGATAGGGTACTCTTTGCTCCTTTGATTTTCCATTAAGAGAGTATCTTAACATATTTGTTCACATGAATCATTGTAATTTTATTGCTAATTGATTGTAGGTTTTTGACTTGTTTGATACAAAGCACAATGGAATACTAGGTTTTGAAGAATTTGCTCGTGCTCTGTCTGTTTTCCATCCAAATGCCCCCATTGATGATAAGATTGAGTGTATGGTTTTATCAATTAACGTTTCGTTATTGTTATTTCATTTCAACTCAGAGAAGTTGGGTTAATCTATTGCTTGACCTCTAATCGAATAGGGATAAGCAGTCATTTAGCAATATTTCCATTATGCTAAACTTGAGTTCTTAGTAGGATGATGAGATCTTGTTTTCAGTTTTTTATTTTAAGTCATTATTGGCCTGCTAACTTTTTGATGTCATAATGCAGTTTCTTTTCAACTATATGATCTCAAGCAGCAAGGTTTCATTGAGAGGCAGGAGGTAGGTATTTTGATTTTCTGGGGACCATATCTGATCCTGGATTCATATCTTGAACTTCTTTTTTCTTTTTATACAAATTCAGCTTTTAGGATTGACTTTTCCATATATATATGTATATATAGGTGAAGCAAATGGTGGTAGCCACACTTGCAGAGTCTGGTATGAACCTTGGGGATGACGTTATAGAAACTATAATTGATAAGGTGCTCCTCAATGTGATTTGATTTTTTTTTCTTTATCATTTCTGCTGTCTTTTTGTCTTAAAGTTACGGATAACGTGTTTTACATTATGAACTTTAACTATGGTTCAGACCTTTGAAGAAGCTGATACAAAACATGATGGGAAGATTGACAAGGAAGAGTGGAGAAGCCTTGTTTTGCGTCATCCATCACTTTTGAAGAATATGACCCTTCAATACCTTAAGTGAGTTTAATAAACACTGTTGTCTTACACTTCTGCCCTTGGCATTAGTAAAAAAGCTGATGGAATATTCCTGGCAAATGAGGAACTCTAGTAGAAAGTTAGAAACATCACCTTCTTTATACGGTGCTGAAGCTCAATATGACTTGACTCTCTCTCTCAGTACTGTCAACATTTATAAGTGGGTTACAACCTTTATATTCCTGGTTGACATTATCTCAATAATACTTCTCATGATTTCATTTAACATGGGGTAGTACATCCATGAACTGAACCTGGATTTGTTTTGAATGGCGGTCCTAATTTTGCAGTTGCATGTTGATACTAATCTTAATAAAAGCTTATATTAATCTCTCTCTCTCTCTCGTTGCATTCATCCTTGTGATGAGCTAAACATAGAGTTTGCATTCAGAATTCTGATCTCTTTCATATCTTTCGTATCTTTGATCAGGGACATCACCACTACTTTCCCGAGCTTTGTGTTCCATTCGAGAGTTGAAGATACATAATCTCAAGTTCCGCTCAAGCTCAATATGAGTTATTTTCTTTTGTTTCTGGACATTTTATTGGTGTCTTTTTTGGAGATGCTTGGTTTTGTGTATTTTTATTACTCAAGTACTGAACTTGTACCTCCTTACCATTATTTGTGGTTTTCGATCTCCTATGTACATTTTAGTTTGTCTTGCTGTGTTCTCGAGTTTGAATTGGAACTTATGTGAAGACCTGAGAATGGCTTCAGAATACCTTCCCCAGGCCCCAACAACAGATTTGCACGACCATCTCTTGACTACTTAGTACACTGTTTTATCTGCTGCAAAATGACGTTCGCAGTGCAGAAATTATTACGAGGAAGAACACTGGCATACAAATTGTTCACATTTAATTGTCAATCAATAACTTAGGTAATAAATGATGAAACCAACAGTACTATTTGATCTCCAAGAGGCACATCACAACCTGACTCATAATTTTAAATATGGAAATGGCATATATTTTGGTGCTCTTAGATGGGCATGGGGATACTCTTCTCCACAGATGCAGATTTTATAATTTTCATTTTTCACTTTGACATTATAAAAATTGAAATTTCATGACAGAATTTGAACCCTGAACTTCCTTCCACTTTTAATATCGAATAATTATAATTTTATATGCAACGAACTGGATTTGAAAGACCTTTCTTGACATTCATCGTAATCCAATTCAGAAAATTGCGGCTCCATGCTCATGCTGATGCAAAAACATCGTCCGATTATCCTTGATGATTAATGCATTTCGGGTTTGCGTTTACAGCGTAACGATGATTAGATACCGTATCGCTTGGGCACCACGAGTCAGAAAACCACCACCTCATATCAGCTGCTCAGAAGATCGATATTCTTGCTCGTCTCCGTACTCCCACAGATTGTCTTACGTTCTGGAACCTCGGGAGCTAGTAAGCAGATATGGTAGCTTCCTAGTTCCCAGCAGACAAACGAACAAATTGACATCTTACTTTGCAATTGCAATAATTTAAATAATGCGTTCAAATTCTTCCACAACAGCACAACACTTTTGACTGCAAATAAGAAAATTATATGATATAACGTTCAAGAACAGCATACTTTATCATATGCTAAAAATAAGCCAAAAGTACCCGACGGAAACTATTAAACCATGACTCTGAAACTATTAAACCACTACAAAAGCAACCGACGGAGTAACAAATAAGACTCAAATAAATTAAAAATGTTCTGCCATAAAATAGTTGAAAAAATGAACTCGCTTAATCAACTTCCTCCATCTTGCTACCCTCAGGGTCTTCAGCAGCATCCTCCAGTGGGGGCATGTCAGCATCAGCATCCCCTGCATCCTCCTCAATGCTCAGCCCAAGTTTCAGCATCCTGTGGATTCTGTTGCCAAAGGTGTTGGGGTCATCCAGACTAAAACCAGAAGTGAGGAGCGAAGTCTCAAACAGCAGCAGAACAAGGTCCTTCACAGACTTATCATTTTTGTCAGCATCGGCTCTCTTTCTGAGCTCCTCCATGATGGGGTTCTCAGGGTTGATCTCCATGGTTTTCTTACTAGACATGTAACCAGCCATGCTGTTATCCCTCAAAGCCTGAGCCTTCATGATTCTCTCCATGTTGGCTGTCCAGCCATATTCTCCAGTCACCAAACAACAGGGAGAATCAACCACGCGATCAGACACAACCACCTTCTCAACCTTGTCACCCAACACATCCTTGATCACCTTGCAAAGACCCTCAAACTTCTCCTTCAAAGATTCCTTCTTCTTCTTCTCATCTTCACTGTCATCAAGCTTGAGACCTTCCTTGGTTGCTGAGACAAGCTTCTTGCCTTCAAATTCCTTGAGCTGACCCACAGCATACTCATCAATGGCATCAACCATAAAAAGCACCTCATATCCTTTCTTCTTCAATTTCTCAAGGAATGGAGAGCTCTCAACAGCCTTCTTGCTCTCCCCAGTGATATAATAGATATCACTCTGACCCTCCTTCATTCTGGTCACATAGTCGTTCAAGCTAGTCATCTCATCACCACTCTTTGTCGAATGGTAACGAAGTAACTCAGCAAGCTTTGTCTTGTTTGTGGAATCCTCATGGATACCAAGCTTGAGATTCTTGGAAAAGGCCTCATAGAACTTGTTGTAATCTTCCTTATTCTCAGCAATCTCAAAGAAGAGCTCAACGCACTTCTTCACCAAATTCTTGCGAATAACCTTCAAGATCTTGTTTTGTTGCAGCATTTCTCTTGAGATGTTAAGAGGTAGATCCTCAGAATCAACAATACCCTTGACAAAGCTCAAGTATTCGGGGATCAACTCCTCACAATTGTCCATGATGAAGACACGACGAACATAAAGCTTGATGTTGTTGGGCTTCTTCCGTGTGTCAAATAGATCAAAGGGTGCCCTCTTGGGAACAAACAGGATAGCCTTGAACTCAAGCTGGCCCTCAACAGAAAAGTGCTTCACTGCCAAGTGCTCCTCCCAGTCGTTCGTCAGACTCTTGTAGAAAGCTGCATATTCTTCCTTTGTTATCTCCTCCGGTTTCCTCATCCAGATTGGTTTCTGTTTGTTCACCAAAGACCACTCATGCGAAACCTCCTTGATCTTCTTCTTTTTCTTTTCTTCCTTCTCTTTCTCCTCATCTACATCCTCAACCTTACCCTCCTCATCCTTCTTTTCTTCCTCTTCCTCATCATCTGAAATTTCTTTCTCGGTGGTCTTCTCAATCCAGAGAGAAATTGGATAGCTAATAAACTCAGAGTGCTTCTTAATCAAATCCTTCAACCGGCGTTCCTCAAGATACTCAAGTTGGTCTTCCTTCAGGAAGAGGGTAATCTTGGTACCGCGGCCAAGGGGCTCACCAGTTGTGTCTCTGGCGACAGTGAACGAACCACCAGCTTGAGACTCCCAGACATATTGTTCGTCATCATTGTGCTTGGTGGTAACAATGACCTTTTCAGCAACCAAGTAAGCTGAGTAGAACCCAACACCAAACTGGCCAATCATACTCACATCAGCCCCAGCAGCCAATGCCTCCATAAACTCTTTTGTACCAGACCTTGCAATAGTACCAAGATTGTTGACCAAATCTGTGAACAATTGAAACAATTATTGCTTAGCAATTGATCAATGACACAATAACCAGTCTACGTGTCGTAACCACTGACATATATTAATACTCACCAGCCTTCGTCATGCCAATACCACTGTCAATGATAGACAGTGTGTTGTTAGTCTTGTCAGGGACAATGTGGATGAAGAGCTCTGGTTGGGCATCAAGCTTACTCTTGTCTGTCAAACTTTCAAAACGGATTTTGTCCAAAGCCTATCATAATATTTAGCATAAGAAAATTAGAAGACATTCATAAATTATACATAAAATCAACAAATCAACACAAATAAATGCTACAAAAGCTACCAAACAAGACACATTACAGAGCAGAGCTGCCAAAACAAAGTGTATTCAAGTCCAAAGATTATGTTATAGCCTACATATATAAAATATAAACAACCATTACAATTCACTAATCGTGTTTCACAAATAAACTATAGCATGGTAGTGATAAATTGTACGGAAATACAGAAAATATAAACTTTTACCGCTCGCTCATCCTAATTTCTTTATGCAAGGACTCATCACTAGGAAGATAAAAAGCCCTGAAAAATAATCCTCCAAACATCAAACTAAATTGTTTTCCAACCATAGTCTCGCCATTAAAAAAAAAAAAAAAATCGACCTTCTACTCTATAAGAAGAGTAAGATCGCTGATCACGGGACACAATGATTGCAATAAATAATCACCTATAAACAATCATAATAAAACGAGCAATAGCATTCACCAACCATCAAATATAAAATAGAAATAAAGGTTTTATAAAGATAAACGAAATCATAAAAACTGTAAAGGGGCAAATCTATTGAAAGCGAGAGATACGTACATCAGAGGAGTTACTGATGAGTTCACGAAGAAAGATCTCCTTGTTACTGTAAAAAGTGTTGATAATAAGACTCAACAACTGGTTGATCTCCGCCTGAAAGGCAAATGTCTCGGTCTCTCCCGCCATCGCCACGACTCACCGTCCGATCTACGATTTAAAATTAGGGTTTTAGGAAGCTAACAATAAATATAGAAACTGATGATAAGAGTGACACTGAGGCCAACACAGCTTTGGAAACGGGCATTATATAGGGAACTTCTTTCTCTAGGGTTTCTAGATCCTTCTATTTCGATAACTTTATTATATTTTCACTTAAGCTACCGGGTCAGACGATTTGTTTGTGTGGCATGATGGGTCATTGGATGCCACGTGTGTGATATGCCCTGCCGTGTGGTTGTTCAATCACGTTTGTTTGTGAGCTTGTTAAATCACCTTGTGGTGATGTTATAGAGAATATCTGTACGCTTTATCTTTTTGTTTTCAGGAGACGCTGCGTTTTAGAGAAGCCTAGGTGTACAATGCAATATTAAATAGAACTCAAATTACGAATATATTACCACATCGGTTCTATTAGTTTTAAAGATTTTATATTTATTTATTTTTATATTTAATATATATTTACTCCTTGATTATAAATTTTCATTTTATTCTCCTTTTTTCAATATAATAATTTATTAACTCAAAGTTGAAATCATTATAATGTAATTGAACCTCCATTATTCAAATGAGAAGACAGACATTAAACTACTAATAAAACTTAGATGTAACTTTTTTATGTGCAAACTAATTTATACTTAATAAAAATTCTCAATTTTATAATACAATAAAATATTAAAAATATAAGCTTTTATAAAATTATTTCATATAAATTTTAATAATACAATATGAAGTTACAACTTTTTTATTAGCATATGTTTTGATAACATTTTATTTTATTTTCATAAAAAATATTTTTATCCCATAAATTTACATCACGTTTGTAATAAAAATATAGCACATTTATATGAGGCTGAACTTGCAGTACTCTTGAAATTATAAAGAATCTGGTTACAAGGTGGAGAATATTTTGAAGTTGATAGAAAAAATTTATAAAGTTAGATATTATTTTATCAAAATTAGGATAATATATATGAAAATAATAGCGACAGAAAATCATTGCAAAATTAGAATTCAGTTTATTATTTATTTTACTAATTAAGATATTTTCATCATTTGAATTATTCTAGTTTTTAATGATTTTAATGTACATGTTTATTGATAATGTATAATGAAAACAATGATAATATATAAGTTGTTCATTAATTTTAATATTTGGTTAAAATTCATTTTCTCCTACTTCAAAAATTTCTAAATAATAAACACTCTTTTTTTATTTTAATTTTCTTTTCTAATAGAATCAATAAGTAAAATTGTCCGGGGTGTCAATTATACTATGAGCAAGTATGGTCGTTGGTTGTGGAACAAGAGCACGTAAATGGACTGTCCTCATTCGAGGCCAATGAGTTAACTGTAGTATTATTGTTCACACACAATTGCGATCCCAGACAAACCTCAATCGCAATTCCAATCCCAAGTCATCCTCAATTCAACTGTGCTATGTAAAGCCCATCAACTTATCCATTGATATGAACTAACAATTAACGAGCAGCTTTCTCCGGGAAAATTTCGTTAGCCAAACATGGAAACTCTTGCATTTAGGGTTTCACTGAACTTCCAATGGGTGTCTAAATCCCCGTTGTGAGAGTTTCAACATTTTTTTTTTATGACCAGAAAACTCCTATACTCAGTTATCATTGCGGTGGCCGGCCATACACGGGCCAGGCACTCACTTTTCTAGGATACGTGTCCGTAGATCACACAGCACCTGTCCTGAATTAATTAAGATCATGTATAAGGATCACACTGCAGTAGTACCAAGTACAGGATAAAATCCCGACTGCACCAGATTCTTACATCTGAATGCACTCCAAGAAGTTCGAATCCAGGACCAGCACAAATGCCCTCCCAGGATGAAACCACTCGGCTACACCCAGTAGGTGCGAGAGTTTCAACTTGCAACAGTCTTCTTGTTCATTTATCAGTTCTTGTGTTAGTTTGCTTCGACTTCTTAATCGCGCACCTTGTTATACTCTAGTTAGTTTAAAAATGTAGGGTAAGAGTATTTTGCATCTGGATATGATAGAAATTGCCTAGCTTCGGATTCTTAATCACGTAACTTGTTATAGTCCAGTTAGTTTAAACATGTAGGGGAAGAAGATTTTGCGTCCGGGTGTGATAGAAATTGCCTACCATAGCAGTCATCAAATGACCTAATCTATATGCCTCCTGGAAGAATTGCTCCCTCTTTTGCATCTTGAACTTTTAACTTCAACCATAGAGGCTTGAATTTGATGAGATGTGCGTCTAGGTCTTAGGTCCCCTTTTAATGGAATAAGGAAATGCAGAACCATACAAGTTCATAGTACGATGATATGTTTTCTCTTAATGCAATCCGATAACTAATCAAAATGAAAGAACCGAACCATGCCATTTAGTATGATCTAAGTTAGTTCATGTTGAGAGCAGTCAGTTAGATATTGAATGAAATACAGATTTTGCAAGTATTCCTGTTTCTCATTAGTTATTTATTTTGACCATGTTGTTACGTGGTCATAATAAAGGGAGCATAAATGATAAATGGCCCAATGATGCGTTGACTGAGAACTTGCAGGGCATATTCTCTTGAGTAACAGTCAAAAGATTGTCAAGTAGGATGCTTTTTTATTGGATACAGCTCCGTATCGTTTCCTGTAAATCTAGTTTTCGGCGCACCAATATCAAATATGACAAACCTGAGTTGCCAAAATTTTTTTCAAAAAATTTAATACATCACGTAAATTCTCTCTTTATAAATAATTAACATATAAAAATAAGTACGAATTTATTTCGGGTCGAGATCTTTGGACTGTATCTAAAATTTAGATACAAAAAAATTAAGAATAAAACTAATTTTTTAACGTATAAATTTCAATATTAAAATTCAATGCCGATTAAATCGAAAAAAGAATCAATGAAAAGTGCGAGAGAGAGAGAGAGAGAGAGAGAGAGAGAGAGAAAGGGAGTGTTTATGATTTATATTGACACCAAAAATCAACTCGAAATTTGCCCCGCGTGTGAATTGTTGGAGCTTTTTCTTATTTTTTCGATAATCGTTATCTGAAAAAGGTAAAATAATTTCTTTTATATTATAAAGACTGTATTTATAGTGGCCCTGATACGTGTAAGTATCGAAAAATGGGAGCTTAATTAGACAATATGTGACTTATTTAGATGGCCGATAAGTCATTTCACTCTCACCGTTTGTTGGAGCAGGGTGGCATAATAAATGCCAGCAGTATAGAGAATAGGTTGTCTTAGATCTTAAATGTAATGGGACATTTTGTCAAACATTAGGAAGTGCACCTGATTTACTCCTTCGGGTCTCTCATTTTTGACATGAAAGAGTTTGCGTCGCCTCAAAATTTTGGAGCACCGAGTTCAGGGATGGGTTAAGGGTTTTGGGTTGCCTCTCCGCACAAGTATTATGAAACAAAAAAGACGAACCTTAAAAAAATTTCTCAATATAAACCCCCCAAGTTTTGCTTTTACGGAGTGAGAGTAAAAATTTAACTTGCTTCATATTTTTGGCGTGGACCGACGAGTTTAAATTTGGCTCTCAAATACCAGTATAAATTTTTTAACCACCAACAGATGCATTCATTATGTATGCATCGTTTCTCAGCCTGTCGTTTTTGAGAAGATGTAATGGTAGGCTAGTGTCTCTTCGTATTTCGTAACGTTGCCACATACAGTCCTAGAGATGGCCATATTTATGGTTGCATGCTATTTTAAGATGTCTTATCATTGCTTATTAATGTGGCACAATCTTGGCCCTCAAACTGGTGACTCTTGGGATTCGTCACACCATTTTGTTTCCCTTGGATTGGCTATAAATACCCTTATTCTGCCACCAAAACTCCTATTTCATTTATTGCTAAAGGTGTTTATCGAGTTGGGTTGACTCGTGAATCAGGCCGACCCAACTCGAATAAACACGGACTCAAATAAGTTCGATTTATTATTTACTTAGGTCAAGCCAATTACGAGTTCAAGATAACAGACTGATTCAATTCCAATCATTTAAAATCGAAGATCCAGCTCTCAAGAAGCTCGAAATCATTCAGGCCTGTTAAGATGCTTAAATCAGTGGGTTGGATCGGTTCGACCCACTAGGTCAGCCGAAAAAAAAAGCATACTGCCTCCACAAATTAAAAAAATAATTTGAATTATTTAGATTATATTTTTTTATTATTAAATTTAAGTGTTGTGTGTTAAGAAGTTAGAAAGTTAGAATTAATTTAAATTTTTTAGTTAATATTAATTATTGTTATTATTTTTTTATTTTATTTGAATTAAAATTATTTATATTATATTTGTTATTATTGAATTTAATTGTTTTATGTTAAGAAGTTAGAAAGTTAGAATTAATTTAAATTTTTTTAATTAATATTAATTATTGTTATTATTTTTTATTTTATTTGAATTAAAATTATTTATATTATATTTTTTTATTATTGAATTTAATTATTTTGTGTTAGAAAGTTATAATTAAATTTAATTTTTGTATTAGGAAGTTAGAACTGAATTTAATTTTTGTTGTAGAAAATTAAAATTGAATTGAATTTTTGCAATAGAAAGTTAGAATTTAATTTAATTTTTGCATTAGGAATTTTAATTTGAATTTAATTTTTGAAGTAGAAATTAGAATTGAATTTAATTTTTACGATATGAAGTTACAGTTGAATTTAACTTTTATATTTAGAACTTAGAATAAATAATATATAAGTTTAATTATAATTAATTATTTAATAATTAAATTAAGATGGCACATTATTTATCACAAGGGTCACATAAATTTTCTTATGATATAGATGAATTAGTACTCCCATTCGAATATTATAAAAATATTCGAAAAGAACAACATTCTTATAATATAATAAACCCAATAGAAGCTACAATAATTGGTAGTAGTAGACAATTTATATCTGAAATATGACAAGTTTTTTAAAAAAATATTAAGCTTAATAAAGTAAGATATAAACTTTGTGGTATGATATACGTACACAAAAAAGGGAGATGAGATATATAAATAAAAAATATTCAGGATACTTAAAAAATTTATAAGGGCAAACCCAAATTAGAACAATCGGTAAAACTATTAGTGATAATTTTTGCTTTGATCTTGTGGTATCGAGAGATACAGTATGTTAATAGTTGATCATAGATAATCAACCATTTACACAAAGTGAATCTCTATATTTTATTAAAATAATGCAATAATATCAACCTACTTTTAAGAAAATACTTAAGACTATAGTATGAACACGCACTTAAAAAATTTAAGGAGATAAAACAAATTTTAAGTACCCTTCTAAAATCAAATAATTATATATTTTTATTGACATCTAACAATTAAAAAGATGTCAATAATTTATATTATATTTGTGTTACTTATCATTAAATTAATGAAGATTGGCAATTAAATAAAATAATTATAGGATTAAAATCTTTTGAATTTTTGTATAACGCTAGGGATATTACAAAAGTTATTAAGAGTGTTATACGAGAGTTTAGGATCGTAGATAAAATTCTTTGTATTTATTTGATAATGCATCTAATAATACAGTTGTCATTTCTTTTCTTAAGAATACACTAAACCCACACTTAAAAGGAAAGTTTTTTCACAATAGGTGTGCTTGTCATATATTAAACTTATGTATACAAGACGGTTATGAAATGATAAAACTAACAATTGATGCTATTAGGAATATTTTTCTTCATTTAAAATCGACTCGACCTAGAGCTTAATTATTTAGAGAATTATG
>JAWDEX010000006.1:6518805-6536112 GCA_035221805.1 Trichilia hirta | reverse complement strand
ACATTTGTTAAGTAAAAATGTTTTTTTTTTTTTTTTTTTTAAGTGTTTTTCATTTTTAAGAGTTTATGAAGTCGACATGAGGATAGTGTTTTGGTACAAAACTGTGAAAATAATAATAAACGGCACGATCACTATTTAAATGTATATAAAAGTAAAATGTAATTATCAGTGAACCGATTGATTGTTATTGTCAGTATTATATTTTTTAATAATCAACAATTATGTATACTAAATATAAATAAGAAAATATTAACTATTGAAACACTCCAAATTTATTTATTTGCTATAATGCAAGTATATACCAAAATTTAAAAACTTGAAAATTTCTTTCTTACAAAATTTTTTATTCTAAATATTCCAAATCGAAATTTAACAATAATTACATTCTTTTCATTTCTCAACATGTAATAAACAATTAATAACCATTATTCTCAAATATGAAGTATATCTTTATACTTTAAATAAATATATAAAAATAATTACACGTTTATAATATTTATTCATTGTCAAATATTCTAAAATTATAAAATCATCTTTTTAGATAATCTCACTGTTTTTTTACTATTCTATTATCCGCATAATTAAACCTAAAAGTAAGGGTGAGTTAATACTTAATAGATGTTTATATAAAGAGACAAGTTGATTAAATTAAAGCAAATATGATTCTAAATACAATGTCTTTTGATTTTCAATGATAATTTTAGAAAATATCAAAATATAACTTAAAAAAAACTAATGCTCATAAAATAATATGGACACATCTAATCATTTATTATAAAAAAAGTTTGATTACTCCAATAATTTATTGTAAATAATTTCAATTCATTCTATACATACTTTAGGGATATTATTCTCAAAGATTGTTATCCCAATATGACATAACATACTTGAAGGGCATTATTCCTAAGACCATCGCTCTAATTTTATCTTTATGAATTTGATTGAGGGATTGAAATTACATTTATGTTCTCTAGTACTATATCAGCCATAACCATAACATTATCATTTATTTAATTATTAAATTTCTACATTTACTTTTCAATAACATCTATTAATTTTACAAATATAATATTTTTCTCAAATCAATAATTTTTTGAAATACAACTTTCTTATGACGATTAATTCATTCATAGAAATACGATATATATTGACATATTTTTACATCATATTATAAATATAATGTTCGTACAAATGATTGTACCTAAGAGAGGAGTGAATTGAGTTTCAAAGCAAGATTTTATATACAAAAGATTTTTGTGATAGAATTGAATGCAAACAAGAAATAAATGTAACTTTAAAATAATCAATAGATTAAATCTAATGTCATAAATATAGCAAGAGAGAGATTAAGAGTTGCAAACAGAGATTTTATAATAGTTTGATAACTAACCTATACTACTCTCTCAAATTCTTTACTATACCAAGGTTTTACTATCTTCTTGTTTAAAATAAATCAAGTGAAATCTAATACAACTCCTTTTTTATCGACGAAGGGTAACTTTTACAAACTGTTCTTTTATAGGTAAAGAGCAACCTAAAAATAATTCTAAATCAACACAATAATTTTACTCTTATAAGAGTTTATTTGCCATAGGAATAGAGTACACTTTCTCTCTCTAAAGAAATATGAAAATTTTCATACAAAATAATTGATTTCTTTTAAATGATTCATAGATAATATTCTTGTTTCTTGTTACCTTGTTCTCTCCTTTATCGATGAAAAACTGAGTTTTTAAATGCTCTTCGTTTTCTTCTCCAATGGCTCTTTGAGATATAATTAATGCTCATATTAAATATTGCAAATGTCACTATTATAGTATGTCTTTTTAAAATATATCAATACTTTAATTCAATTTGAACTTGTATATCAATCATCTTTGCCACTATATTGATTTTTCTTGACGTATTGGACTTTTTTTTTTTTTTCAAATTTAAAACTTTTTTGATCTAATGTGTTGATACAGGAAATTAATATATCAATACTTCTGCTTCTCTTAGAGTTGAGTATCAATCTCTTCTTCCCTTAGTGTTAATTTGATGTTATGTATTATATTTTTGAGAATTCATCTAAAGTTATGCATTGATACGCTTAACTTATGTATTGATTCTTCTATTTTCTGAAATTCTTTGTATCATTCTTCTTTTTATTTGTATTAATTTTTTCAATACCTTTTTGATTCTTTCTGAACTTCTAAAAATTTTCTTTGATAAAAAGTATCGATACATTAAACTATGTATCGATACTTTAATTTTGTCTTCATGTAGAATCGATTCTTTGATCTTTAACTTCTTTCTTCGATAGAATATATCAATACTCTTCAATTTCTTCAATAATATGTCAACCTTTTTTTTTTTTCTAAAATATTGATCTCCTTTTCAAAGGATCAACTGTTAGGCTTGAAACTTTTTTTTCTTAACTAAATCATTAGTGTAACATTTGTCTTATCAAATTGACATTGTACATTCATAATTTGAATAAATTAAAGCACAATTCATTTAAGTTTATTGATTCATTCAAATTTTTTTATCAAATATTTCTCAATTTTAGTATAATTAACTTAATTAATCAATTTTAATTTAATTAATTAATTTAATCACAGTTAATCATGATTATTGTTCATCATTAAAAACAAATTAGTAATCATATAACATCCATATAAAAAATTATTGTTTAAAACTGATTTAGAAAACAATCAATTAGTTTAACACATGACGATTTCATAATATAATAAAATTCTTATAAACATTTAATTTGAATAAAACACTCTACTTTTCAATTTTAAAGTAAAAAATAAATCTAACTGTACGTAAACATTTACTTAAATATCTCCACTATCTTAAGCTCTTAAAAACTTCTTTCTTCTTTTGGAACATTTCTTAATATGAATTTAGTAATAATAATTACTTACTCACAATATAGAACTTAAAAAGTTTATAAGGAAAAACAAAACTAAATGATATAAATTATTATGAATCTTTAACAATTTTCCAACATAACATATTCTAAAATAAATTTATATCTCCAATTCATACCAAAATAGTAAAAACTATACTAATAATTTATCATAAAACTTACAAATTTTTTTCTCTCTCCTTTTCTCTTCTCCTCCTGCTCCTCCTTTTTTCCTTCTTTGACTTTTCTTTCTTTTCTCTTTTCCTCCCTATTTCTTTTCTTCCTTTCTTTAGTTTCAATTGATTTTTTTCAATTGAAGTAGTGAAAGTGGTAACAGACTCTCATCCAATCCTCCACCATTCATTTTCCTTCTTCTCTCCTTGTGCTATGTCCAAAATTATTCTTATCTAATAGCATAAATTCAATTGAATTTTTAATTTTTTATAATTACATATTATACCCTTTTACAATTTAAAAAAATCAAACAAGAACCCTTCCTTTATTGTATTATTTTTTTTTTTCTTAAAATGTCACAAACTCTTCAACTTGAAAGAAATTTCATGCTCAAAATTTAACATGGTTTAGTAATCATATAAAACAAGATTTAATATATATTTTGTTTCTCAATAAATATTGTCATATAAAATCACAAATCATCAATGGTTATAGGCCCACCACACTTCTGTTGCACCATTTTGATAATTGAACAAATTCACTTGATTAATCTACATTTACCTCTCAATCAAGGGATAAGATAATAATCAAATATATAATTATCAATATTCAGTAAAAAATTGAATTTACAAATCATCATTCCTAATATATCATACCACAAGTCACATACAAATCATAATTTGTGCCAAAAAATCATTAATACAATAAATCATATTGTAAAATCTTTTAATTATCACCTTTTATGAAATCGTTTGACAAAAGTTATATTTATAGTCTTAATAATCAATAATCCAATGAAATATAAAGAAATAACCTAGAGTTTTTATACTCATATTATTCTAACTCGTACCATAAATAATTAAACAAATTCTTATCCTATGGTGATTATATTTCTACCTATAATTGTTATCTAATCTCCTTAAAATCATCTCTCAATAAAAATATAAAATAAGCTTTCATATTCTCTTACGTATTTCTTCCTCAATTGCTTTGGAAATTATAATCCTTATAAATCATCATTAATCCATTCAATCAAATCTTTATTCTTTAAAAGAAAATCTAATATAAAGGACTAAGTTCCAATCAAAACTAAACTTATAGAATAACAATAATTCAAAATCACGTAATCAAATTTACATGATTCTTTTTACAAATATTACAAAATTCACAATTATTACTTACTATAAATAAATACATAAAATTTTGACATTAATTATTAAAAATTTCTTAGACATAAATCTTGTAATATCCATAATTTATCTTAATATATTACATTCTCTTTCAAAGAAATTTTCTTCCAAACAAATTCATTGTTTAGACATTCACCATAATGGATTACCTATCCATTGTGCTACAAGATTACACAAATAAATCTCTTAACAACAACTCATATTTACTAAAGACTTTTGTATACATTATAATTCATATCAATATCACATCTTAAAATCTGCAAATTTCTAAAGGTTTCATATTTAATCATTATCAAACATAACAAAGTTTACAAAATTTTGACACTATTTTCTATACTTGTCTTAACGTTTAAAGAATCTTAAACTTCATTAATTATTTTTAAAGTTTATAGAATATTCATATATCAAAAATTAAACCTCAAAAATATTTCTCATATCGTAAACATTAATTATCCTTGAATCAAATTCACTAAAATTTTAGATTAAACCCACAATAATTCTTAAATCAAATTTGTCTCAAATAATTCTTTTAATTCTTATAATCAACGCAACCACAAAATGGTCAAGAACAATAATTATTCATTGCTTATAAGAATTCTGCTTTTAAAATTATTTCCCTTATACATCAATAATACCTTAATAAAATAGAGCTCTTACTAATAAATCATACTTTAAGAGTATTATTTTTAAGGGGTATCACTTTAATTTTATCTTTATAAGATTTCATTAAGAGGCTAAAATTATGTCCATATTCACTAGTGCTATATTAGTCATGATTATCACATTATTATTTACTCAATTATTAAATTTTTATATTTATCTTTTTAATAACATTTACTAATTTTAATAGTATACTATTTTTCTCAAATTAATAGTTTTTTAAAACATTAAAAAGTGACTTTCTCATAAAAATCAATTCATATGCAAAACACATGACTCGTGTTGACACATTTTTACATTGTACTATAAAGATAATATTATATGAAAAATACTATTTAAAATGCTTTTAGAAAATAATTAATTAAGTCAAAACGTGATATTTTTGGAATCTCATAAATTTTCATAAACTTTTAATTTGAATAAAATACTCTACTTTTTAATTTTAAAGTAAAAAATAATCCAACCACTCGTAAACATCTACTTGAATATTTTGAATATTTTAAGCTCTCGAGGATTTCTCTCATTCTCTGGAGACATTTTCTAATGTCGGTTTAGTAATAATAATTATTAAATCACATTATAATACTTAAAAAACTTATAAAAAACATAAAATTAAATGATATAAAATTATCATGATTCCTTAACAATTTCTTGACATACTATATCCGAAAATAAATATATATCTCTAATTCATATTAAAACAGTAAAAATTACAACAATAATTTATAATAAAACTTAGAAAATTTTCCTTCTTCTTCCCCTCTTTTATTTTCCTTCTTTCTTTTCTCTTCCCCTTTTCCTCCCGGTTTCTTTTCTTCCTTTCCTTGGTTTCAACGGAATTAATGAAAGTGGTAACCGACTCTCCCTCCAATCCTCCACCATTCCTTTTTTTTCCTCTCTTCTTATGCCATGTGTCCAAAATTATTCTTATATAATAGCATAAATTCAATTGAATCTTCAATTTTTTCATAATTACATATTATATGCGTTCTATAATTAGAAAAATGAAACTAGTCCCCTTTCTTTATTATATTATTTTTTTTCTCAAGATGTTACAAGTATTCAACAATTATTTATACGAAATATAAATAAGAAAATTTTAACTATTATAACATTATTTTATTTTTGAAACAGTAAGAAATACAGTGCAAGGTCTGGGGACTTTAGCTATGTTTGTGTGGGCTGGGCTTTATGCAATCGATATAGCCCATTTTCTATCCAAATGATGGATAGTAGGCCCACCACATACAACAGCCCGTACCCTCGTGCCAAATGAACGCGTGGGGTTTTCTTCGCTATAAGAAATAAAGAAACCCTAATTTCATCTCCCTCGATAGCAGGGAGAGAGCGAGACATTTGGCTGCGTAAAATCGTCGTAACTTCTTCTTCCTCGAAAATGGTCACTTTCAGGGTAAGCTAATATTTCTCGCTTCCTTGATCTATTGGTAACTTTGCGTTACTTCTGTTCGTTTTCCGATTTATATTTGTATTCGATTCTATTTTCTTTTTATTTCTCTTTGGTTGCTGAGATATAGCGGGTCAATAATTTGGGTATTGAAATTATTCAGAACACTAGGTTTATGATCATTGAAAGGGATGATATATTTTTTGTAGCTGATTGTAATTGGTTGATTTCTATGCTCTGTTTCTGTTGTGTTTTTTGGAGAACAATTTTGCTTATTTGATACGAAATATTGTCGTGTAAACGTAAAATGAGCCGCTAATATGACATAAGTTTTAGCTTTTTTCTAACCAATAGGGAATAAATGGTTTTAGCTGTTTGGTTGATATTGGGTTTTGGCTCATCTGAGTGTTTTCATTTTTTGTGGTAGGAACTTAAGGCGGCTTCATATGCTTCATTTCTGTTGTTTTTAGATTTTGTGTTGATTGAATTATGTTTTGGATCGCGCAGTTTCACCAGTACCAGGTTGTTGGGAGAGCTCTTCCAACAGAATTTGATGAACATCCAAAGATTTACAGGATGAAGTTGTGGGCAACAAATGAGGTTCGGGCAAAGTCAAAGTTCTGGTGAGTGATTTGATTTGGCGTCCCTAGTGCCTTTTATTGAATGATTAAAGTGTTTTTTGTTGGCTGATAACATTGGTGGGTTCTTAATGTTGTAAGATTTTCTGATCAGGTACTTTCTGAGGAAGCTGAAGAAAGTCAAGAAGAGCAATGGCCAAGTGCTTGCTATCAATGAGGTATATTTCTGACTTTTCTTATTTTATTGGACACTATATGGCATTGATAAAGTTTTGAACTTTTGCATGATTGAGGCTTTTAGTTATTGTTTTTCTTAATTAGGAACTCTCATGTGACTTGTGGTTGACTGCTGTTATTGTGCCTCAACAGTTTGGTTTTGTATAGATGGGTTGCTGATGGTATAAATGTGCTTTATAAATTCTCTGTGGAAGCAAACACATTAACGCCCATTTTTTAAATTCTTAATGATTGAATGTTCATAATTTTTGACATTTGATGTGTTATTTCTAGTTAATAGATGATATCTTATCTGTTCATGTAAATCTTGAAACTAATTTCTGAGTTAGTAGATGATATCTTATCTGGTCATCTAAATCTTGAAACTAATTCCTAAGCTTTTAGCAGAATTGTTTGGCTGATGATTTTGAAAGTTATTTGCTGCCATGTAAGTGATTTCTTGACGAAATACTGGGAGAAATGAGCAATTTTTTCTGCAAATGTCAAAATTTAATGAATAGCCTACTCAACTACCGGGCTTTGGTTGGATCCCATCTAGTGTATTGAGTTGATTATTATTGTTCTGTTAGAATCCAATTATTATTAGGCTTCTATCTTTACTCTACTGTGGTTTTAGCCAGCGGAGTACTGGAGCTGTGCCTTGTATGACTTTGTTATGTTAAGACTCACTTTCTTCTTATCCTCTAAGTTGTACTGAAGTATATCATCTCGTGCTCTTCTGAATTCCTTTGGCGGGCTTGATTAGTTGATATTTTTTAACTTTTGAGTCATGGCTATAGAATTGTGAACGTATCAGAATGTTCTTAACATATTGAAATCACTTGCAGATCTTTGAGAAGAACCCCACGAAGATCAAGAACTATGGTATTTGGTTACGTTATCAGAGTCGAACTGGTTACCATAACATGTACAAGGAATACCGTGACACCACTCTGAATGGTGCTGTGGAGCAGATGTACACTGAGATGGCTTCTCGCCACAGGGTCAGGTTTCCTTGCATACAAATTATCAAAACTGCTACCATCCCAGCCAAGCTATGCAAGAGGGAAAGCACCAAGCAATTCCACAATTCCAAAATCAAGTTTCCGCTGGTGTTCAGGAAGGTTAGACCACCCTCTAGGAAGCAGAAGACCACATACAAGGCGTCAAGGCCCAACTTGTTTATGTAAACTCTCCATCGATTGATAATTCTAGGTTTAAAAGAGAGCTGAGGTTGGATCTATTTCTAAGGATGTTTTGGTAGTAACCTTTTATATCCGCTGTTTCTTGTTTCTGGATATCTGTTTTTGTTGAGAATGTTGCTATTAGGTTACAAGAATCTCTTTTGGGATTTAAGAATTGTGTTTTGCTTACGTTTCATGTTGCTATGGTATGTTATGTTATCAGTAATCGTATCTGAAATTTAATTTTCATTGTTTTTATATATAGTCATTTAGAGCCAAGTGTTCTGAATTTGAGTGTGAAATTTCTCTAAATTTCCTGCTTTCTTAGCCTATGGAGGCGGAAGAGGCGAAATTCAAAGGTTTAATATTTTATGGTGGAAAAAGTGTTATTGTGGCTCTATAGCTACCAGTTGCAGCGGCTGTGGTTATACAATTTTCCACCTCGTGACTGAGAGTTGATGAAATCATGGTATTACTTTTCAACTTAAGATGTTGCTATCGGATAAGTGATAAAGTAGCATCATCATTGATGGATTTGTTTATGGAAAATCTACCGAAAATTTATAATTAATAGTTTGAACATCTATATCCTTTCATACGAGGCACGAGCACATGTTGCTCTCTAAAGCGCACTACTCAAGGAGATTATGTATACTATTGTCTTGAGATCAGGAGTACTTTCTACTCTGTTTGGTATGTCTTATTTACTAGTTCAGAAAGCCTTTTATTTTTCTTTTGTTAAAAGTTTTTATTGTCCCCTTTTTTTATTATTTATTTATTTAATTGCAATTTTAAAAGAAACTTATAAAAATTATAACTTGTTTACTAGTTAATGAATTTTTTTTTCCTTTGTTTCAATGTTTATTATTGTCTATTTTATCTTTTTTTTTTTATTTCATTGGTATTCCAAAAGGAATTTATAAAAATTATAAAAATAATTTTATTTATTATGAGATATTTAAATTTTGAATAAGTTCTTTATGAATTTTTTAAAATTTAAATTGTTTAATTTTTTTAATATTTTATATCAATAATTCTACTTTGTCCTTTTTTTTTTTAATATCATTTATCATGATAATTACAAAAGTCAAATTGATAAACAATCAATGACCATTTCTGTATTTATAAAAAATTTTACTTAAAAAATCTCGATTTAAATAAACTTTAATTTAATTAATAAAATTTTTACTAATTTATTTTCGTAAGCATCACAGTTATTAAAATGCGAATTTGAGAAAATCTGCCCAAATTTAACGCAAAATTAATGATGAGTACCTTTAGGCGACGCGTAATTTTTAAAAATTTTATATTTTAATAAAATATTCGTACTTCACTCTAATATGATATATAAATTCGATCGTGTGTTACACTTCATTTGCAAGAATGAGGTATATTATAATTTATATTATTAGAGCGCGAATTTACAAATATGTTTCATTAAGGAAATGCAAAAGTTGTTTTCAACAATTGAGGCCGTACCTGGTTTTCAATTCCTAGAATTCCAATTTTACAAATTAATTCGAGCAACCGACCGAATGCCAATCTTTTTTTTCTACCCATAAATTATCTGGTTGAATCCATTTTAATTATTTTTGACAATCAGAATTGTTTAATTTACTCCACCGATTGATGTTGACCGAATCTGCTTACCAGTTTTGGTTTTGGTCTCTTTAAAAAATTACTCAATGCAATATAATGCAATTGCAATCATTATTCATGACCTTTGCTTTTGTAATGGAATCATCATCTCTTTTGTCTGTCTTTTTCTTTGAATGAAGACTTTACTTTTACCATTAGTCTTATGATCAGGGAGATTGATCCTAAACTTATAATTCAAGAACTTATGCTTCCATTGATATATATGTAGATTTTAACTATATGGGTAATCGTTAGTTCTTCTGTAAAATAATATTTGCTTAAAGTATACGGGAACTCCTTAGTAGAAATAATGGGGTAAAAGTAAACTATCATCCATACATTTGAGAAACCAATTAACATGAGAGGGATATAGAGATCTACCTTTCGAAAAGAAAAAAGAAAAAGAACAAAAAACTGAGTGTCACTATCATGAATACGAAGAAATGAAAAGCAATTGTGTTCAATTGCATATGTGACCTTATTATCTCGATTGAGTATGACCATGTTGTATCTAACCCAATGTCGGTTCTAAATTTTAATTATTTTCAGGAATTCATGATGAAAACTAGATACTATGATCGATGTGAACTTGCCAAGCACATGGCCACAGAATTTGCTAGAATCATCTGTTGTTTGTTTTATTCATCTTTTCATTAATTTAATTACTGTAATATATATAGACAAGGAAACTGATAACTCTAATGACAAGAAAATATCACATGGACCAGATAGACCTCAAAATCCTCATGATCATGGTGTCTTTAGTTTAAGTTTTGATTTATAGAAAAGTAATCCAACGATCCTTCCTAGCTAGTGTAGACTGTCTTCATTTCTTCCTAAAATCCAAGCTAGCTGTTTACCTAATTAATTAACCCAATTTCTCTAATCTTGGATTTATGCTTAAACTGGTGATGCCCATGTCTTTTCCATATTTACTGTTTATATGCACATATAGTTGTTCTTTCGTTCTCTTGTTTAATCATTCATCAATGAGCCAATTTCGTTGGACATCTCTTCGTTTCATGTCAAACCTATGTTACAAAAAAGCAAGCCTAGATAACTAGTAGCATATATATATTTAAACCTTTTTTAAAATTACTTTGAAATTAAATATACAAATCTTAAATAGATGATAATTTTTTTATCTGTTATGAGATAAAAAATTTTAAATATTAATATAAAGATATATCAATTTTATTTTTAAAACACAATAGAAACAGTATGATACCGAGTGGAGCTTTAATCTTACCATTAATGAATTGAAACTTTGACTCAATTCTGCTTTGACATCTCACAATTCCCTTCCATGTAACTAAAACGCACAGCAATGTCAACCCCACATTGTTGAAAATTTGGATTGACTGTTCATAACTTCCCACTTTCTTCTCTTCTTTTCCAGCCTCTTTCCAAAAAGACAACAAACCATCCTGAAATGCCCATACATACTAACAAATTTGCAACCCAAGCAGGATTGAATCGTAGCAACAAGAAAAGGAAGAAAAATTAATTTAAAAAAATCCGTCACAGGATGTAGCTTGTAGCCTTTTGTATTCAGTAATCATAGCCCATTAGCTTCTTTATTCAAAAAGCAGACGCATTTTAATATTTTATTAACTTACTGCCATCCAATAAAATTAATTATGTTTATGACGTTTTCCCCCTACATAAAGATTATGATGAAAAGCTCAATGTTTCCATGGTTAGTAAGTGCCTGAGTGTGTGTGTGTGTGTGTGAGAGAGAGAGAGAGAGAGAGAGAGAGTTCAGATATCAAGTATTTGTTTTGTTATTTCTGTGATCTGCTAGGAGATTGAAGAATGCAAAATTTGCATTTTCTAGCATCTTACTCTATCTCTGCGTGTTGTGTTATTCTTCTACCATTTATTGAAGGCATTTCCCATGAAGAGATCAGCAAATCCAGCAAGCACAAGAGCATTAAAGAAAATTTACAGAAGGTATCCTATTTAATTTCTTCAAGTGAATTAAATTTTAATTTACAAAGATTTCCACACCGATCTTTCTTCTTCTTCCATATATATAATTCTTATCAAAGTGAATGCTCACATTTTAATTCCTAAAATTCAGTGCTTACTTGTTAAGAATCATATACAGGTCTGTATTATTAAGATAAATTATTAGTATTTTTGTTATTTTGGGTTTAACTATATATGATTCATTTTTCTTGCAGTTGAATCCTCAGATGACATCTCATATTGCAGTTCATGGTCTCCTCTTATGGGCTTCTGTGGGATTCTTAATGCCTGTTGGGATACTGACTATAAGAATGTCCAATATTAGAGAGGAAATTAGTGGGAGAACGGTTAAAGTTTTCTTCTATCTCCATGTTCTTTTGCAGGTATATTTGTTCTTCTGCAAGACTCTGCATGATCTGTACTTCTAATTCAGAAGAAAGAAGATCAAACAGAGGAAAAATGTTGGCAATTTCAATTGAATTACTTAATACCACTCTCTTTTTAGAGCCACAAGTTGTCATCGAAATCTTGATGTTGCTTTTATTCATCATCATTTTAGCCACTTTCCTTTAATGATTGCACCCACAACTTTGCGTTCTCTGTTCCTGAAATATAATTTGTAATTATTACTTGCCATAGATACCTCAAACTAATATAATTAACTCACCCTATTGCTGGTAAATACCAGCTGGACAGCAAGACAGAGAATGATTATGTAATTAATTTTATTCTAGATGTCACTTGGTTACATAATCATTGTTTATAATTCTCTTCCCGAATTTGTGCGATGCTAAATATAAATTTCGAAGCAGTAATTAATGGGGGAAAACTTTTTTACTTCTTGTTGCACAATTGGCGCGAATTTTCAATTCCTACAACAGATCCTTTCAGTTATTCTAGCTACAATTGGAGCTATCGTGTCCATCAAGAATTTCGAGAATTCATTCAATAACAGCCATCAACGATTAGGTCTAGCACTCTATGCTGCCATGTGGGTGCAAGCGTCGATTGGATTCTTCAAACCTCCAAGGTAATAATAATCATTAATCCCAATTGGTTGTCTGATCATAATCATATATATTGCATCAAATTTCTGCAACATTTTCTCTTTTCTCCAGGGGAAATAAAAGAAGAAGTGTATGGTATTTCTTGCACTGGCTACTCGGAACAGTCATTTCTCTTATGGGGATCATCAACATTTACACAGGCTTAAACGCTTACCATAACAAAACGTCGAGAAGCACTGCACTTTGGACTATACTTTTCACGGCTGAGATATTTTTCATCGTTTTCATTTATCTATTTCAAGACAAATGGGAGTACATGAAAAAGCAAGGAGTAATTTTAGGCAATAATGTCGAACCAGTCTCTACTTCTACTCATGTAATTACAGAAAGGGACAATGAAAAGGTTTTGTTTCCAGCAGAACCCTGTGGAAAACGAAATGCACTGAGGAATTTGTTTGATTAGATAACTGGCTAATTAACTTTGGATTCTTACATGATTCTCATTTTTTATGTGCTAGCTAATTATGGGGTTTTAATTTCATGGTCCAATTTTTGATGCCTAGCTACATTAGTATTCCATGGAAAGTGGAAGTGATGGGTTCCGTTACAGTGATGGATAAGCATCAAAAATTGGACCATGAATATATTTTATTGAGCATGAATCATTTTCTTTTTGAAAATTGGATTTTAGGCCATATATGTATAAAACTAGCAATTAGGTTATTGTGTAGCGTGCAGTTATAGTATAAAAATACATTATTAAGTTTATAATCCTACTACTTAATAATATGAGTTATTTAATAATGATTGAAGGAATGGTATATATAAGATATATGGTATTATTGTTTGAGTTTGCTTCTTGTGTTCTTTAATTTTTTGTTTTCTTTGCTAGAAATTAATACAGAATAGTGGTGGCCTGTGGCTTTTGCAATTAATTTTGTTGTTCTTCGTATCTATAGGTAATGCTAATTATATGCTATGATCATAATTAAGAAAATGTTGATTAATACGTCAATACTCGGAAAAAAAATTAAAAAAAAATTCCCTCAAAAGCTATACCAATACGCAAGTACTGATGTTTCTTCTATTAATATAAATGGTTTAGAAATGCTTAATAGTTTCAGTCTTAAACATTATTAGGAAACCGTATTATTATGCTACTATCCCATCCAATGTGTGCTTTGATCCTTATAACTTTAACTCATTCATCAAGTCCATCGCAGCAAGTCTAATTGATTAATTGATCTCCATAATTAACTTGTTTTCCTTAATGTCCTTGTGAGGGATCCTGGAAATCAAAACTAGAGCTTCAGTAAAAATCTGATCCCCAGAAATCCTATTGACAAATGACACGCAAAATTCTTACAATATGTTTTTCGATCATTACTTGAAAATCGACAAGTGAGGGTTTGCGTTCATCTTCATTTTCATCTTCGTCTTCGTCTGGGTATAGTGGTTTCTTCCTCTGAAGCTATAGTTTTGAATCACAGGTCAAAAGGATATAGATGATATATGTATTTGGATAGTTCGGAGATACTAATAAATAAAAATTTAAAATGAATTAGATTTAATAGCATTTATTTTTGTTTAGTAGAGTTTATTAGAATAGACTTTTTTAAGTTGAATTGTTTTCAAAAAAATTATTAGTTGTTTGTTTGTGAGGAACATTTTTTACTTAAAGAAAAATGGAGTAAAAATTTTCAAATAAAATAAAAATATTAAAGATAAATTAATCTTTTAAAAAAATTCAAAATATATATTTTTAAAAAAATTCTTTTTCAATAACAACTGAACTAAATTTTTTAATTAAAAGGATTTTTAATATTAAAAAAAATCATTTTTACTAAAAAAAAAAATATACTAAGGGACCATAAAATATATTGTACGCGCTAAGAATCATACCATAATTTTAGAGATATATTTTCATACCAAACTTTGATTAATTATAATAATTGATTTTAATTCATAATATATATTTCATATAGCAATTAATTAATAAATGGTGAGTGAACTTTTACATTAAAATATTTTGATTTTTATCTGGGAAAGATGTTGATTCTTGTTCTAATGGTTGTTAACTGGGACTCTACGTTGTGTTGGATGCATTGCCTTAGCTTGGCGTCTAAACATTGGGAAGTACATGGGCAATAAGTCCAATACGATAATAATGATCCAATTCAATTTGTGGCAAGAAAAAAGAATGAATACCTTAACAAAATGGATATTTTAAGCCGTTGATGTTTTAGATATTTTTACTCGTTTGGATCATAGATATTCTGAATCATATGGGTGCCCACGTGCTTCGTGTTAATTATCGTCCTCGGTGTCTCCGTGCTATACATGTATATTATATAGGGATTTTGATTTCAAAAAATTTTCTTCTTTTCATTTTGGGCAATAAATTAATATTTTTGAATTATAAATATACTATAATATTAAAGTATAAATTTTATTTATTAAAATATATAATATAACAATTATATTATTATTGTTATAATATATTTTCATATAAAACAATATCAAAGATATGAATTTTTTTTTTGTATGATTGTCTTATATCTTAGATAAAATATAATTTATTTTTCTTATAATTTACTTCACTAAGAATATAGAATATATGACTTTGTTCCTTGTCGACCAGTCACTTTCATGGCTGCAGCCACTGCTGTGCCTGCTGCTCAAACCATTTTTAGGCGATCTAACAATTATCAACCTCCCATTTTTGGGCAGTGACTATGTTCAATCGCTCAAAAGTAAATATGAGGTACATAATTTCTGTTACTAACGATTAAATATGCATGATTAGTGGTGCTGGGTAACAAAGATTTGTCATTTATTCAGGGGATTCATTCACCGGATGAGTTAAAAAGCAGAAGGAAGATGTGAGGGTGATGCTTAATGAAGTGGAGGACGCGGACCCTTTACATCAATTTGAGCTCATTCATACTCTGCAAAGAATTGGATTGTCTTATCTATTTGAGGATGAAATAAAGAGAATTTTGGATACGATATTCAAAAAAAATAGCAGCTATATTTATAAGCAGAAAGGAGCAAGTTTATATGCCGTAGCTCTTGAATTTAGACTCCTTACACAAGATGGATACGATATACCCCAAGGTAAGTAATGGAAGATTTCATAATCTAATTATGTGCATTAAGACATGAAAAGATCAAATTAATAATTATATATTATTGTAAATTCCTATTGATAAGCCAAATTTTGTACGTGATTTGGTTACGTTTTGGAAACATTTTTTTGCATTAATTTGGCTTATCTTTGAGACTAATGGAATAACACACTAATGTCGGTTGTTTGCTCTATAGCTGCAGAGTTGAAGGAAGTGAGGTGGTTTTTTTCAGAGGAAGATTGACTCAGGAAAGAGGACCAGATTCAACACTAAATGCAGGATGATTGAAGAAGAATGCATGCAGTGGCAGAGCGGCACCAGTTCTGGACGGGTTAGTAAAGGTTGGAACTGGACTCGGCATCGGATGGTGAAAAGGTTTGAAGACCAGTTCCAATTGTGCGGTTGGTTAAATTTACTGGTTTCTGTTGGGTTTTATGAAAGCTTGAAAAATCTAAAGACAGGCACCGGACTCTATAATCGTCACTGGATGTCATCAGAGTCTTAAAATGAAAAAATTTTCTTGACTTAATTTGAGTAGGATTTATCTTGTACTTGAAGAAAACTATAAAAAAGGACTTATTCTCACAATTGAGGAGGACAACAACTAGGAACAAGGAGAAGAATAAGCAAATCAAACCAGATTTCATCTTTCAATTTTCTTAGGGTTTACATTTGTTTAATTAATTCAATTGCTTAGAGTTTTATTATAGTTTGTTAAATCCCTAATTAGGGTGAAAGGTTGTAATCTAGCTAGGGATTGACTTTCATTTTTTCTTGAATGGTTAAAATTTAGTTTCAATTCTTTCAATCTGTATATTCTGATTTTTTTTTTTTCCATTATATTGTTGTTTCTGTGATTGGCTACCGTAGAAATAATTTTAGAGTTTGTGTGAAGTACTAACATGACAAATATAAACTGTATACTTGGAAAATAAATATAGATGATTAAGAATAGGCATATATCATGATTATTTACGTTGTTTGGTGAAAATTAACCACAGAGCTTAATGGACTTAGTTAATAATTAAGAGATCGATGTATAATCAATATTAATTTAAATATGACCATAATATCTTAATAGAGGATTGGGGTGATAATCAGGATAATTAATATTCATAACTGCAATAGTTCCTGAATTTAATTAGCAATCCTTAATAGGTGAACCTTGGATCTTTATCATTCATATTCCTTGATAACTGCCTACTTTGCTGTCGTAGTTAGATTCACTTTTAGTTTCTTTACAACTAAATCCTTATTTATTTA